>JACSOB010000109.1:0-196804 GCA_019677175.1 Bombus sylvicola
TACGGATTATCCTGTTAAATATACTGTTCACTGACTCAATACTGGTACGTTTTGACTCTTAGAATACTGATGCAAGAGTGAGTCTTGGGGATGTTGCTGTTGTAGCGGAAGGTTCGTGGTGGGTGTGTCCCAGGTCTGTTCCTACCTGGTCATTGGGTAAAGCCGTATGTTTTAGGATGGGCTGGCTGCCTTCGTGAAGGTTCGCGCGCGGGTGACCTTGCACTGGGGGAAAACCCGCGTGTCCGGTCTTCCTGAGATGTAGCATAAAAATAAAGCAATTTCGTATTTTATGGGGTTTTTCCGGTAGGTCCTAAAGTACCTGGACTGTACAATAGGCCCACTGTTTATGATGAGTCCGCATTACGGTACCCTTGACGGTCGTCCTGCCCGAGGTTCGCGTCTGGTGGTCATACCGTCGCGGTCATTACCAGGCGACCACTCCAAATCTCGAACACCTACAAATACCCCTTCGTCTGCCCTGGTATCAAATTTTCCTAGCCTTGGGCTTCTCAGGTGCCAGACTCTGCGCCCAAATACTTTCAGTGTTTTGATCTGCCCTTGGATGTCCCTTACCTTTCCATAATTCCAATGGGATCTTGTCTCCCACAGCAGCGGATGGGCATAGGTTTCTTATTTGACACGCAGCGTTCACAGCTTCTCTCCACATATAGTCAGGGAGCCCTGATTGGATGAGTAAACACCTAGATATCTCAACCAGGGTTCTGTTTGCTCGTTCGGAAACTCCAAACTTTTGCTCAGGCTTCCTAGGGACGGTCTTTCTGTGTAAGATGCCTTTCTCCTTCAGGTAACTTTCAAAATCTCTCCCGGTGAACTCATCTCCATTATCAGTTTGAAGAGTACTTATTTTGGACTGGTGTAAAGCCTCCACTTCCATCTGGTATTTCTTGAAGCACTTAAGTACTTCACACTTCCTACTGATGATCCTAACGTACATGAAACGAGAGAAATTATCAATAAAAGTCACAAAGTAAGTACCTCCGCCTAATGACTTGCACTGAGCTCTGCCACTAACATCGCTGTGAACAATCTCTAAAGGGCGTTGACACATGTGATGAGCTGTCCTCGGAAATGACACTTCTGTCATTTTTCCTTTCACGCAGACTGTTTCGACCGCTCGCGGAGAGACGCGATCGCGAGATAGCACGTCAACGGGAATTGTAAGTTCCCGTTACGATTAAATAATCGACGCCACGAACTGATCGATCCCCTTATTTCGATTAGGATAATAAGGGTAGTTTAATGGAATTCCACAGAATTAACACAATAAATTAATGTTTATTTTAGTAACTTATTAACTAGAGAGATATAAATAGAACAAAAAACAAAATATAACTGCGTTTGATTGATGTGTAATGCGCGACGTGTGATATGTGTTGACGGTTAGACTTCTCGAAAAGTTCTGCCCGCCCTTCGATTGTTCTTGTTTTCTCTGGAAGGCGACCCCCCACTACGCCCGGGTCACCCCACATTCTTTTACGCGAGGTAAGATGACGGCTACGAATCGGCGCTTCTGGAAATCGCCGTGCTTAATGAACCATACGCTTGCCACTACAATGTTTATTTGCCGGGCAGACGCGACGATACGTCTGCGACACTATAGTGCCGCGATCGACGGTTGAGAACATGATCTATGGTAAGCCGCACGGTGTAACACAGACTCCACATAGTTCCTCATGTTTCCTCGAGTCCTCTTTCACGCTACTTGTAGGGATCTTTCTCATTGCATTTCCATGCAGGTGACCTAATCTCTCGTGCCACGATACAATACTCTTGTATGACCTCAATGCCTCCGTCATCTTTCCCAGGCACCTCCTGATCGCTTTCCACGTAGATGTTTGCTACGTGCCCTTCAGATGGTATTGTCCCCAGGTAGTACACATTGTCTCCTACCCTTGAGTTGAATACAACGTCTCCATCATCAAGTGTTCCAACGGCCTTATCTCTCGTACACACTGTGGCGACACCCTTCATTGCCAGTTGCCTGATCGAGATTAGATTCACATCTAGCTCAGGCACCCATAGAGCGTTCGACAAGGATAGGGTCCAACTGCCACAGTCATCTTCACAACGATCGTTCTCTTTCGCTTAAACTTCAGGTATCCCTTGCCAATCCTGATCTGCCCGGCTGTAGGCGCGAAGTCCACGAACCGATGCCTGTCCGCTGTCATGTGAATCGAGGCCTCCGAATCAAGGTAACTGATCCCATCTCTTACCATGTGCCTCATGGACAATAAAGCTAACGTAGAGATAAGTCCCTTGGACCTCGATTTGTTTTCTGATTTTCTCTCCTTCTTGCTGTCTTCTTCTTGTATCCTTTTCTCTCTTTGATTTTTCTCCTCCTTATCTCCCTGCCCTTCTTGGCACTGGTACGAAATGTGGCCCCGTTTTCTACATTTGTAGCACTTCTGGTCATTTGGGTGTCTGTGCTTTGACCTCGCGCCATCTTTGTTCTGTTGAGGCTTGGGCCTCCATTATTTCCAGGCCGCCATTGCGCTGTTTTTCTCGGCCGAGTCCGCAGTTGCATCGATCCTTCTTTCTTCGAGTGGAAGATCGGATTCACGACCCTCGCGGTTAGATCCTTATTGATCCTAGTTGCTCTGAGGTACGTCGCGTAATTTGGATCCTCCACGAGGCCTGCCAAAAGGAAACATGCCATAACATGGTCCTCAATTTTTATATCTACACTAGACAACTTATCCCGCAGGTCCTGGATCCTTCCGCAGCACGTGGAGATATCCATGCTGCATAAAACGATGTCCATCGACGTAGATCTCGGGGCGAACATGCCGGAGAATGTACGCACGTGCTTTGTTGTTCATTTTCATACAGTCTGGTCTCAACCTTTCTGCTGCCATAAATCCTGGCTCTACTGCATCCCAGCAGCCCAGGAAAACTAACGAGGCTTCCGTCATTGTCTTCCAATATTCATAATTGCACGTTCTCAGGATCGGGTTCATATCCTTGTCCACATCACACATTCTCTCCTGGGGAACCTGGCGTGGTCTCTTCTCGGATAGTCTCAGAATAATCAAAAACTCAAAAATAACTCACCTTATTATCGCAGTTTACTGCCCTGGGCCCATAACCTGTTCACTGATGTAGGTTTCGGGTTGATAATTAAACGATTAAACACAGATTCGATTTTTCTCTCTATATTTTTCCACCTCGTACAACACGTCTTAACACACAGGATACACTTAGTCAATTAACACGTGGTCGACTTCTATGACAAAAGAGCGTCGTTAGAAGTCGTACCAACTTAGCTTGTAGTTACTAGCGATCATGGCAACTTATCTTTTCTCAACAAATGTAAATGATATTTTGGTGATCTGATGTATCCAGTACAACCTGAAACAACCGAAAATATATGTATTTATATTAGTTCCTATTTTTTTATACTAAGATATTTTTATACGCACCTTGCTAACAGTTGTCGGGCTATTGACCTGAACTCTTGTTTTAGAATAAATTTCCTAATTCCCATCAGGTAAATTGCAACATACTTCTCCCAATCCATATCCCGTAAATGTAGTTTGACCATATCGCTGTCGTTCAACACTTTTACTTTCCTCGCTAAGTCGGAACAGTTATCTCTTTGGAAAGTCCATTCGTGCGTGGTGAAATATGTTACTGATGTGAACAGCTTATAGCCATTTTTGAGAAGTTTCATCATTCTGAAATATCATTTTTAATTATTATTACAGATGAAGACAGAGATTATCCCAGAAAGATTGTCCTCGTTGTTCGAGGATCGCGAGAATACTCACATTGGTTTACTACCTCGAAGTCTTAAAAAGACATCTATGAAGAACGCAGGCAGAACATATGGAATTATACTCAGCACGTTGAAAATATATTTATTAGCTATCATTGGACAACCCGGGTACCATAGCGTATCGTTCAGTGGCGTTTCTCTGCTGCACTTCGACACGACATCTTTCAACTGACCCCATCTTGTCAATTGAAACATTTACATTTGTATACTTATTAGAATTATACTTAAAGCAAAGTTTATCATCCGAGTACCGCGGAAAATATTATGGAATTGGTATAAATATTATTTTGTATCACTACTTTTGTTTCGACCGTTCGCGGAGAGACGCGATCGCGAGATTGCACGTCAACGAGAGTTGTAAGTTCCCGTTACGATTAAATAATCGACGCCACGAACTGATCGATTCCCTTATTTCGATTATGATAATAAGGGTAGTTCAATGAAATTCTACAGAATTAACACGAATAAATTAATGTTTATTTCAACACTTAGATTACACTGTTGAGTCGAGAGGTATAATTAACAACTTATCGCACGACGATGAAAGAGATATACAGAGTAGAGCTCTTAGACTTGAATTTAGTGTACTAGTGGACGTAGTAATAGAATAAGATTGACTTGACTTTTCTGAGGTCGTAGGAGCAGTGAGGTACAGTAACGATGCCGTGGCGGAGGAAAACTCAGGATGGGTGTGTCTAGCGCACGGAATCATCGGATTTGTTGGTGACGATTTTGGCTAATAGAGTGAGGGAAATAGGCTTCGTTGTTAATTGGTTAACACGAGGGTTGGTGGACTAGGAAGGGTCTTAGCCGTCCTCGAGAGAAAGTGGCTAGTGGGAGGAAAGTTGCATCATACGTGAGAAAAACTAACTTTCCCTTGTCAAGCCGTAGTAGACAATGGTCTTTAGAAATGCTACGGAAAACAGATGTGTGTTCGGTTTGAAGGACCTCGACTAGGAAATTCCTGAGATTTATGGAGGGTACTTGAGACTATTGAGGGAACGCCGTAAGTATCCGAAGACATCTGGTTGCCATCTTGCCCGCGGTGTGTGGCCTGGTCTAGGTAGTGTTACGCGACGTAACAACTTTTCTAAATTGAAGTATTGAGAGCAAAAGTGGACTTCTGTTTTCTACGTTTGTTTGAGCATTGTCTACACTACTTAAATAAACTGAATTTTTTGCAATACTGTAACAATCGAATTACATGAGTTGAAAAAGATTCGTAATAAACTTTACTTAAAAGGGTTAGCGTTACTCGTGCAGTTGTAAACTTTAACTTCGTGACCACGACGTAGCGTGACATGCCATGCAGTACATATTATCGTGTCAACTACGAAATCGGCAGGCACTACATCTAATCTTGCATCTTTCCTAGCCAGTATTGCTGTTGCACATCCTTTACTGACTAGCAGAAGGATACCTGGTAACATTAAATTGGTTTAGAAATTATTTGTGATTTTCTATTTCCAGATATGTAGCGCTAATTAGATTGGAAAGAATTCTCGTAATTGTGAGCAATAACAAACTTGAACTATAATACTGATAATCTAGTGGAAATCCCTCATTTAGCTTCCCACAAACCCAAAGATTAACTCCACTTTTCTGAAATCTGCGGGGTGTTGAACATTTATCATTGTAAAAGATTTCTGAAAACACCTGTTATTGCAGAAATATTCTCTAGCCAACCAGGACATGCTTCTTTCAAAGAGGCACCAATTATACTTGGCCGCACTATCGCAACTGGCAGATCTTTGCACTTGCTTGCTATAATCTGCTCTGCCAAATTCTTACTGAATGTGTATGTGTTTGGATAAGTTTTTAAAATCCTTTTCTCTATTTGGTTGATCGACGTTTTGTCGAATTTGTCACACATATCGATCACCTCTGAAGGTTTCAAGCTCGTGCTGCGGAGATAATAATATGTGAACATATTCTTCACGCTATAATTACAAATATTATATTCGTAAACTATGGAACAACGTTTGCGCATAACTTATTCTTACGTATAAACTTTTTCCCCGATCTCATGTAGATTCACGTTACTAAAAGATGTGCTAACGTGGATGAAGCTAATAGGATGCCTCAGTTCGTTCCAAAGTTCGATGACACGAGCAGGACCTTTCGTATTCACAATAATAGCCACGTGTAACGGCTCGTTGAATCTCACAGTGGCCGCGGCGTGAAACACTATGTTTACTTTTTCTATCAACAGATTTCTATCTTCTCGCGAAAGACCTAAATCTGGCAGACTCACGTCACCTTTCACGGGGTAAACTCGGCTCAAAACTGATGGGTTCTTTGCTTTGACGCCATCGTAAATCTGAAAACGAAAAGGTATAAGCTCAATTCCATAAAAGAAAGTTAGCCAATTTGGGTTCTGACAGGCTGAATCATTGAAAGAAACAAGAATTGTATTTACGAACGGGATCGTCTATCAGCTTCTTAAATCGTTGTTCTAGCGCTTCGTTCGTTTTTGGACGAATTAGTATAAAGATGGCAGTGATGCGCGGACACACGCGCATCAGTTTTTCCAGAAGACCTATCCCCACGAACCCGGTTGCTCCAGTCACAAGAATCCCATTACCGGCGTAGAATTCCTCGAGAGTATTCATTTTATTCAACCTTTTGTTGATCCAATTTTCATTTGATTCTTTATTGATTGTATCCATGTTCCAGAATCGTCACACTTTCAGTCCCAATATTTTCCACTGGATTATCAAATAGGAAGTGGAAAAATTTTTAAGATAATGTAGAAAATTTATTATGGTTAATATCTCAAGCTTAAACAATCTTTTTGTAGTGTCCTTTGGTTTCTTTATTTTTTGTTTTATTTATATATGTGTGAATATTGTAGTATACAGTGATCGGTAATTTGTGTGGAAAATGTGTGTGGTGCATGCGAGACAGTGTTCGACCAAATTTAGTAGTGTTCAAGAATATTTAATGCCTATGTGATTTTCTTGTGTCATCCGTGAACGAGATGATTGCGGTGCACATGTGAAATATGTATAAACATTGTTTATATGTGCTCTTATTTATTCATTATTTATGGACGCAAAAGGACTCATACTTCCGATATGCCGTCATAGGTTTCAATGAGTGAACAGGTTTAATCGATAATCGATGATTTTTTTTAGAAAATGTCGCGCAGAATGCTTTACGTCTCTGAACGTCATAGTCTTCATCTTTATGACTTAGACGAGATAAGCTGCTGCCCACCGATCGGTCGTGTAAGAAACAAGGCGCACTCTTTTTGTGCCCCATTTGCATCTTACTTAGCTCCAGGAATGTGCAATAATTTTATATTATTCTTTTTGTGTATATTATAGTGCATTAATTTCTACGTTATTTAGTTTTGTAACTTTCTGTTTGATCTTTACTATACCAAGCCTTTTATTGTACAAGTTGTGTTATATAGGTTTAAAATGTTAAATATTGTACACGTACATGTATATAGTATACAAGTGTAGAAAATTATTATAATTAACTAACAACAATTTTGTAAAAACATTGAACATAAAGCCATTTTAACTCTTGAATTTCTATGAAAGTATGTTTATATTCAATGGGATGTTCAAATATTCAAAAGGATGTTCTTATTCAAAGAGATATTTTGACACAGCGTCTAAATAATTAACAAATATATTTCTAAGGAAAGTGATAAATAAAATAAGGGAAATGTATTTTATCACGATGTAGGATATTTTACTTCAACTTACTAATGTAGTTGCGTAAATATATAACCTCTCCATTACCATTTCATGGTTTCTTTTATATGTAATCTAAAAACTAGAGATTTTACCATTTAAGATGTAAAATGATTAAAATATCTCGCACGGTTGTTGTAGTCACCGCGAAGCGTATTTTCATCTTTCATAAACCCGAAAAGTCGAAGACAGTCCTAACAGTAATATGAAAAACCCTTCTTAAACTCAACTTTTGCCAAAAAATATACGGAGGTTCATGCAACTATCATAAGAAGGCGAATGTTTCGATCACCTCTAATGAGTCGTTCTAAATTAGCGAATAACCACAATAATAAACCATTTTTACTGTGTAAAATGTAAAATGCAAAATAAATATTTTAAAATTCAAAAACTTCATTTAAGCTATTGCAGTAAATTACCTGACAATATTTTTGATATATATGACATTGGTAATGATGAATACAATTAATAGAAGACCAAATGAATACAGAATAACAAGGAATCACTTGTTACCTGTTGCTACTTCCACTGCGTATTCTTTACCAAAGATCGTACAATAATGCGTTTTCACGACAGTAGATCCCGATAAGTCTGTCACTGATCACTGTACTGTAACGATATTCGATGTGTCGCTCCTCTAGATACTCATGCTTTTATAATAATAACACCACCCTACTACTGAAACTGTATAACGTCATACATGAATGATTCGATTAACATTTGTATCTCCAGAACCAAGCAAAAACCAGATTTAAACATTTGAATTTTAATGACATTCTTAGTGCATATAACATTTTATTAGTTAAGATGAAGGCGAAAATATTTGAATTGTAAACTCCATTTCATATTACGAACTACCTATTCTGCTGAGATTAAATATCACACGATCAGTGTGAAACGTATTCATGCAATGCTTTAGCAAAAATTAAAATTATGGTACAACTTCGTTTAGTCAGAAATTCTTAGGAATTGAAAAATGTATACATATTCTTACAAGTCTCCAAAATAATATTCAAAAAAAAATTCGATACGTTTTCTTGTTGTGAAAATATTAATAAGTACCTTATGATAAAAATATATGTATAATACATATTCGTGCAGTTAGCACTTCCTAGGTTAAAACGTGTATGAAGACTTGACCGAGCAGGCGGCCCCAAACGACCTAGGAACCGCCGAGGAGGACACGTGGGACCTGTGGCGATCCCAGCTGATCAATGAGGAAGGCGAACATCGAGATGCGGAGGCGGTCCTCCCAAACTGAGAGACATGGAGAAGCCGCCGCGGCCTCCCGCTCACATTCAGGATGACCCAGGTGCTCACTGGACACGGCGTGTCCGGCGAGTACCTGAGAAAAATCGGACGGGAGACGACGGACATTTGTCACCACTGCGGAGAGGGCAGGGACACAGCGCAGCACACGCTGGAGCTGTGTCCGGCGTGGGAGCTATCCCGCTACACTCTTCGGCACGCCATAGAAGAAAGATTGACCCACTCAGCGATTGTAGAAGCGATGTTGAGAGGGTCGCAGGAACACGAGGCCGCCCGCCTCTTCTGCGAGCGAGTTATGCTCGCGAAGGAGCGAGCAGAAAGGCAGAGAAAGAAAAACTCTCACCCTTGTAGGATAAAACGATGGAGGAGGATGGCAGTCAGGCGACCTAGAGCCGCTTCATCGCCATCCCAGCGGACCACAACTAGAAGGAGCGATAGCGCTAGGGGCAATGCCCCCCCCTAACGCCGAATTCAATAGTCAGGAATTAGTAGGACTTACTCGAACAAGAGGACGCGTGAAAGGGGCGCAGCAGAAGTTAATTCATAAGAGGTTCCTGGAGCACTCCTGTCATACGCGTAGGATGGTCATCGTGGAGTTTTAGTCGGTAGGAGTCCGACACTACTCTACTGTTACGCAATTATTAGAACAGCAGATTGCCCATGAGGATTTCTGCACGTACAAAAAAAAAGGTTAAACCGTGTATAAATGTTTATAAAAATTATATGCATCAATGTGTAAAAATATGTATTTGAAAGACAATTTCATCCTGATACAAGACAACTATCCAAAACACAATACTACACGATACACAATGCTATAAAGTACAATGCTAATACACGAGCCCTAATTCTGTATCATGTTTAGAAACACTTGAAAACAGTTCCGCAAAATTAGTAATTAATGCCACGGGCATTAATTATTCTTGTTTTACACATAGCGAGGCTATTTTGTGTAATAGTACATCAAAATCTTGGCTTAAAATTTAACGAGCAATCGCGGTATCGTATTTTTAAATAACTATCAGCGAGAACATGAAAAATTTATCTCTAATCACCAACACCTGCAACGGACAAGATTTGGGATGTACGTTTAGTACAAATATTTCTTATTCCTCGCATTACTACTATATCAATCGTTTTTTTGCCAGAAAATCTCAAGACTACGAATTTTTTAATTAGCAAACACTCGGCTCCAAAATCGGGGTAAAATGGAAACGACTCACCCGGATGACTTGATCTACCAGTTGGTGTCTCCACTACGTAGAAGTCGATTCGACACACGTTATTGAAATTATATTCAGGGCACTGCTTCGTAAAGGATTTTCCTCCATAATCAGATTGGTAGCTGCGCACCATGCAGCGGGGTGGAAGCCCGCGTTTTCAGGGTTAAAACGCGGTGGCGAAAAATCGTTAGGTTCCACACATTTTTGCACTAGCGACTGAATTAACTTGCGCACGATGGTCGTAAGCTCTTGCACTGTTATAGCCGGCACTGATCCCACTTCTGATGTCGGGTTTACATTAGAATTAGGGTTAGGGGCGTAAAACGAATCTTCGTTTGGATTACACGTTGTCGTTATGCAATTGAGAAGACATTGGCTAGTGCAAATACGATTATCATAGAACCGGACAAGTAACCGTGGTAATTAGATACTCGAGAAACTAATGACAATGATCTAGGTTCAATAACGAATCCGCGGTCGACGGGATGATAGATGAACGTGCTCACAAAATCTAAGTTGGACGCGTAATATTCACTTGTCGTAAGGGGTTACTCTTTTCGTCGATGAGATCGCGAGAGAGAATGAATTTCCCGTCCCGATGATGCCACAGAGGAAAACTATAATGGGGTGTGTCTAAGGGCACGAGATCATCGGATTGGTCGAGAAAAGCCTTCGTTCAGAAAGTAAGGGAAATTGGCGTTGCTGCTAATTGGGCAATCTCCATATCGGTGGTTAGAAAAAGATGCTAGCCGCACTCGAGGGAAAGATGCTAGCCGCACTCGAGGGAAAGTTGCTAGTGGGAGACGCCGCTTGTTGAAAAATAGGTCTCCCCTATTTTCCCGTAGTGGGGACAAAGATTGTTTGTCTGTTTGAAGGACTTTAGTTAGCTAAATCTTAAGATTTATAACGGGCCCTCGGGCTAGCTGAACATGTACTGCGGAGACGCATCGACATCTGGCAATCATCTTACTCGAAGGAGTTCTGTCCGAGCAGCCGAGCTGAACGGACGTGTAAAAAAGGTGCCTTAGAGAAAGTGCGGCAAGTGGGGAAGAGAAAGTTAAGGACGGTTACGCCTATAACCAAACGGTGGAGGATCGTGTCTTCTATTAATGGGACTAGCAAACCTACCATGGAAAGTATTTCTCCAATAAAAATAATAAACAGAAAAGAGCAATACTACATATACAAAACAGCAGATACAGCAAGAACAAGTCTACAAACAAACCAAGGACAGGACTGCTCAGCCACAATGGAAGTTGACATGGAAACCACCAAAGAAACAACTCATCAGGACGAAAGCTGGAAGGTAGCCAGCTATAACAAAAAAAGGAAAAATATTAGGAAATTCAGATACGGAAAAGCAGCGATGGCTGCAAGAATTACCGCTAAGAAACTCCTTCAGCTCGCTAACAGAAGAAATAGATCACGACCCAACAAGGAATGCCACAACTCAATCAACACATAGTACAAAACCTCCACCAATATTTGTTGAGGCGCAAATAATAGACCCGCTTATAGATCAACTAAACAGTATAGTTGGAAAGAATAACTACTCAATAAAACAAACAAAATTAGAACAGGTAAAAATCCAAACAAACACACCAGAAAATTATCGGAAAGTTATAAAAGAATTAAGGGAAAAAAATGCCATATACCACACGTACCAGCTCAAAAGGGAAAGGAGCTACAAAGTAGTTATAAGAGGACTACATCCAAAAACTAACACAAAAAAACTAAGTGACGAATTAGCAAATATTGGCCACCAAACAAGATCCATAAACAATATTACAAGGTACGATACGAAACAACCACTACCGCTATTCTTATTAGAGCTAGAGCCCAAAAATAACAACAAAGAAATTTATGAAATCAAAAAAAATTTTAAACACATTAATCACAGTTGAACCACCCAGGCACAAAAAGGATATACCACAATGCATGAGGTGTCAACAATATGGACACACTAAAAATTACTGCAACAGGAACCCGGCGTGTGTCAAATGCGCAGGAAAGCACCTTACAGTTAACTGCCCACACACGGGAAAAATAAATGAGGTAAAATGTTACAATTGCGATGGAAACCACCCAGCTAGTTACAAAGGTTGTGTAGTCAAAAAACAACTACAAAGCAAACTATTCCCGCCTATACGAGACAGGGCACACAACAATTTCCACACGCAACAGGACAACACAGAACCTATGTCAACACCAAATACACAGCAAGTAACGAACAACAACCACACTAACACCAACACCGTTAGAAGCCGAAGCTACGCGCAATTAGTCAACCGGTCGTCACCATTAAATAATCAAAGCCAAAACAATAACAGCGACGACTCTACAGAAATCAAAGAAATGATAAAGCAATCCATTAAAAACACGGAAATGATAGCAAAAATGATAAGTGAACAAAACGCAATCCTTAAACAGCAAACGCAGCAAATCACACTCATGCTGCAACTACTCACAAACACGCTAACCAAAAAATAAAAACGGACACGCTTAAAATAGCAGCCTGGAACTCTAACGGCCTGCAACAAAGGGCCCTAGAAGCTAAAACATTCCTGTACAACAATAATATCGATATACTACTCGCTTCAGAAACACACCTCACTATAAAAAACTATTTAAAAATTCCGTACTACACCATATATGATACCAAGCATCCCTCAGGTAAAGCACACGGAGGGACCGCAGTAATAATAAGAAACGACGTTAAACACCACTTACACAGCCAAATTAGTAGGAACATATACAAGTAACCACCGTTACAGTACAAACTAGCAGCAATCATTTACAGATGTCAGCAGTATATGTACCACCGCGACACAAAATTACATCACAAATGTGGGAAGAGTACTTTCAACACTTAGGTGACAAGTATATTGCAGCGGGAGACTATAATTCAAAGCACACACTATGGGGATCAAAAATCACTACACCTCGAGGTAGAACCTTGGAAAAATACATTAGAAACAATAACCTCAACATATTATCCACAGGAAGACCGACATACTGGCCGACAGACCCGAGCAAAATACCTGACCTACTCGATTTTGCAGTTACAAAGGGATTAAATGCAAATAAACTACATATAACACCCAGTCTTGAGCTTAGCTCCGATCATACACCCATAATTATTACATACAGAAACAAACCAACACTTTATAACAATTCAGTGACGCTATGCAATAATACCACCAAATGGCAAACATTTAAAGAAATAATTGAGAGCAAAATCAATTGCAACATCCCATTGAAAACACCTGAACACATCGAACAAGCAGTAACAACATTTACAGAAACTATTCAAGAAGCAGCATGGGCAACCACTATACCTGAACCAACCAATAGACAAACAAAAATAATTCCGCCAGACATCCTCGAAACAATTAGAGAAAAAGAAAAGGAAAGCAAAATAGCAAAAACATAGATCAAAAAAAAAAAAAAAAACCTAAACAAACTTGCAAAGGAAATTAAAAACAAAATAAAAGAACACAACAACAATGAGTTCACAAAATTCATAGAGTCACTATCTGCGCACGAGAACACCAACTACTCCCTATGGAAAGCCACAAAAAAAATAAAGAAGCCAATAAAACTAGTCCCAGCAATCAGAAAAGCAGATAATACATGGGCAAGAAGCAACGAAGAACAAGCTGAAGAATTTTCCAACCACCTACGCAACATATTTACACCACATAACACTAATAATAGCAACCACAATGGTCATACCGATGAGGATGCGATAACCACTAGTACCTCAACTGACAAACACTATATCATACCTAAAACAACAGCACAAGAAATTAGAAACGAAATCGAGAAAATAAAAAACAAAAAAGCACCAGGGATCGACCTAATCAATGGAAAAATTCTGAAAAACCTTCCTCCAAAAGCGATACGACTAATCACAATAATTTACAAAGCAATATTAAGACTCCAATACTATCCTAAACTATGGAAACTAGCACAGATCATAATGTTACCTAAACCAGGCAAAGATCCACACCAAACAACATCTTATAGACCAATATCACTACTTCCCGTGTTTTCCAAAATACTAGAAAAAATAATTTATGCCCGCTTAAAACCAATAATAGAGAAGGAAAAATTAATACCTGATCACCAATTTGGATTCAGAAACAAACACTCCACGTTAGAGCAAATGCACAGACTTACAAATGAAATAATCATAGCATTAGAAAACAAACAATACTGCACAGCCCTCTTTATGGACATCGAGAAAGCATTCGACAAAATAAACCACGAAAGCCTACTTCAATCAATCAGAAAACAATTCCCGGAACAGATATACCATCTAATTAAATCCTACTTAAGCAGCAGAACCTTCGTAGTAAAAATTAAAGACACATACTCTGAAGTTAAAGACATTAAGGCAGGGGTTCCGCAAGGAAGCGTCTTAGGACCAATTCTACACACACTATACACGGCCAACATACCAACAACTACTAATAGCAAAATACTGACATTCGCGGACGACACGGCGGTGCTGGTCAGGCACACTGACCCTGCAACAGCAGTGTCATCACTACAAGAACATATCACAAAAATAGAAAAGTGACTTCAAGTTAAACAAATTAAAGCAAACCCCGATAAATGCAACCACATTACATTCACACTGAGAAAACAGATACCTCCAAACATTACGCTGAACGGTACGCACATAATACAAACAAGGCAAGTCAAATACCTAGGACTCCACTTAGATACACGATTCACATGGAAACGGCATATTAAATCTATAATAGACAAAATACAATTAGCAAGAAGACAAATGTATTGGTTAACAAGTCGAAAATCCAAACTAAGCATAGAAAACAAACTAAAAATATACAAAACGAACATAAAACCAATTTGGACGTACGGAATACCACTGTGGGGAACAGCAGCAATGAGCCATATAAGCAAAATAGAGACAATCCAAGCTAAAATTCTTAGATCAATTGTAAACGCCCCATGGTACGTTAGAAACGAGGACATACGGAAAGACCTGGGAATACCAACGGTCAGGGAAGAGATTAGCAGATTCGCAAGAAGATACAGAGAAAGAATAGCAACCCACCCGAACCGGCTGGCAGAGGAAACGATCAACACAACCATAGAAAGGAGACTAAAAAAGAAACACCCAGCAGACCTCACAAAGGATATATCGTAACAAACATTTGGTACAAATTCGAAGATGGTATCCCACTGGGGGTAGCCATCCACATGCGATATTACTATATCACTAAGCTATAATATTTTACCAAATGTCCTACTGGACAAATTGTAAAATGTAAATAAATATAAAAAAAAAAAATCTTACTCGAAGAATAGGGTCTGCGTGTGGCGAGCTACGGGACAGAGACCGTTGGAATGTTTACTGTCGAGTGTTACAACTATTTCCTTTTTAAGGAGAGTTATAGAATTACTCCATGCCTTTGTTAGACAAAGCGTTCGTCAACTAACCGCGGCTACGTTCGGCGACTGGCTGTCGCCTCGAGCCCAAGCTCACTATCACAAATCTCGAATAAATACAATCGGATCGAAGGACGACAATTGTTAAATTACGCCTATGATAGAATCTAGATTACGGTGTTAAGGGATTTTCCCGAAGTTCCAAAGGGAAGGCTCCGATGTCCTTTCATCTCCGACATATATAATGCCCTTCTTAGTTAATGTAAATATCCTACTTATATTCAGCCATTATATTTTTTTTATGACGATGGTCGACATTAACGCACCTTAATAGATAACTCTACCATAGTAGTAACCATCAACCTATCGTTCGAGAATTTATTGAAACTAACAAGCATTATGATTGTTTTGTATTTTATAAATTACATGCATTTTTTATTTTAATGTGAGCAAAGTCCAGTGGTGTCGAATATGGAGAACGGGATGCATTCTGTTCGCAATAATACAAACGTTTCATTCAAAACTTGTCGAACTAGTCGACTGGATGACATGAATCGTGAATAATCGTGTATGAAATAGATAGAGTTTACTTACGCCTTTGCTTTAACTTTGTACTGCTTTAAATTTTCTACGAAGTCGTCAACATAAAAATCGCAAATATAATGCGCATGTCATTGATGCCGGCACATAATTCCATTCTTGAGTAAAGGCGACAATTAATCTGTTCTTCTTTAGGAATGCACAGCCGATTTGACCTCTGATGCGGATTTATACGTCGCAATATTAAGTTCTCGCTCACCAAGTTCACATAGTCACTGTAAATCGTACCCTTGGTTAACCTTTTCTCTACATGTAAAAGTCTTCCGTTATCCCTGTATTCTAATATACATACAATTTTCTGCTGCTTCATCGATAGTAGGATATTATTCTTAGTAAAAGTAAATGTCAATATGAACTTTAACATTTGTTCCTCAGTGAAGGGGTAATTTGCGATCCATGATTCTTTTGAGACTTTTAGACCTCAAATTTCGTGGTCAAGATCGTTCTTTAACAAATTATTTGTTACAAATCTTCACCGATCCAAAAGAGTAAAATTACGATACGACAAATTCTTTTTACACTTACTCTGCACACCCTGTACAATATACATAAGTATTGAATATTACGGGATGTGTTGCACAGTTTCGCAATTTATTAATAAATTTTAAGAATGACAATCCTGAGCGAGCGCAGCATTGAATGCGCTGGCAAGGCGTGGAAAATGGTAAGCTTACGGAAAGCGAGCAGCAAGAGAGCGAAAGGCGGGCAGAAGTAGTATTTTATTTAATTACTCTATTATGTCGTACGAATAACGGAAAAAATAACAGGAAAAAGCGTTAACATACTCACGAATCATATTAATATGCGAATGCATTCGCTCAACGTTAGTTTCTACTTGAGCATGATCGGCCACCTTACGGCGCGGTAATCTGCAAATGAAGCATAGTCCCATTCTTATTTAATAATCACAAACCTAATTACAGATACACGCTCGCACTAACGTCAACAATATGTTATTTTATTCAAGATCACTGTCATCGCACTGTCGTCTTAAATTACATTTCTTGTTATACATACGTCGTGAAAAAATGATTAAAAGAATCATTTTCACATCCGTGAAATAGCACTTCGAGTTAGTTCATCTTTTCCTGAAACGAATAGCGTGAAACTGTAGAACAACTACATCCTCTCTGATTTCGATGACTTTTGAACACATTATCGGGAATATGACTGTTACGACCGTGCGCGGAGAGACGCAGTCGCGAGGAAAACGCATCAGCGAGAGGCGTAAATTCTCGTTACGATTCTGCTAATCAACGCCGCGAAATAGTCATGCACGTGTCGTTTTTCTCTGTACATTGCTATTTTCATTACGACTTTTTTGTGAATAGTCTGCACACTCGCGGCACGTGTACGATTTTTGTTTACTAATTATTTATCGAGGTAAAGAATTAGAAGAAACATTAATGCACTCTACTCGAAATTTCCATAGAGCGGTTTCCGACATGCCGTTACAAATTTCAATGAGTAAACGAGTTTAATCCATAATCGATGATTTTTCTTAAAAATAGAATACTACTGTTCGTTTTTTTATCAATATCTCGAGAACTAATAAGCACCCGAAGCTGAAATTTTCCATTTGCTCGCCGCCTTCCCGCAAATTTCGTGTTAATCGGACACTGGTGCTTTTCGGAACAATATCCATTACGATTAATAATTCTTTATGAAATATAAAGTTTCAAATTTTTCCAATTGAAACGTTTAAGGTTGATTGCGTTGTTGAAAACATTAGAATACGGAAATTATTCCAAATAGTTTAAATATTAATTTACTCGTTTCGAAATAATCGATAGGAAGTCAAGCGCGAAACTTGACGAGGTTCCGGTGAAGATATGCCCTGAATTAGGCTGGCTATTTTTACGCAGGAAACGACGTTAGAGTTTAATGAGTTGCTTGTCAATATTTCTCATTTGACAAACTGTGGTATTTATTACTCTGTGTGTGTTATTTTCCAATATTGTGTGTATCAGTGTCTGCGCAGTATAATAATAATAAGTTCAATTTGCCATGATGGAAGAATCGATTCTAATAACTAGATTCATATGGGAAATTCTAGTAACATCTTAATAACATTTTATTCGGAAAGTTATACAAAATTTATCGTGTAAGGTATTGATAGCGCTGATTGGTAACCTTACAATTTCTTTCAAATTTCGACAATATGTTATTTAATATATTATCTATACATTTTTTAATTTTCGTAAAGACTACGATTACGGAAATGAAGATATTCGTCTTCAAAGTTGGAAGTTTTAAAATGTAATCAATGTCAATAAAAAGTGACTTTTTGATTAATTACGATACAATCTTTCTTGTTAAAAGACTGACATATTTAATGAAATTTCAGCTGCGACCTCACCGTTTTCGAATAATACTGTGGCGGCACTCGACAGCAAATACCGTCACTCGACACTAACTACAACCGGGCAACGGTAGCACAGTGGTTAGCGCCTTAGGTTATGAACGTTTGGACCCGGGTTCGAATCCCGGCGCCCGTAGTCCGATTTTTCTCCACGCATCTAAATTAGAAGAAAAATAGCAGTACCCCAGCAGCCGACAGCTACGGCCAGCAGCTACAAGTATCACGGACAACACTTATACCACCTCAATAGTAGCGGGAAATATGTAATGTCGCCAAATTGAGCGTTTAATTTGCTGCAGTGTTTATTATAATGCGAACTCCTTTAAGTCCTAGTCCGTTTTATTTTTGACCGTTGTGCTATAAATGCCGTAATTAATAATCAAGCTTGTTAGTTTGAAACATTACACATAATTCTATCTCTTTTCTAATATGTGATTATTTATTAAAAAATCATAAATAAAAAATGCACTGAATAATACTGCAATGTACGTATAATGTTGCGAACTACTTGTAATAATTAGGAAATAATACTCGCATTGAAATTCGGTGGGCGTCTGTACAAGCTCATTTTCTTGGAATCTTCAGTAAAGGAATGAACTATTTAAAATATATAAGTAGGCATATATATATATGTCGGAGAAGACGTCAGGAATAGGGTTATGGGCGTTTGATAAATATTCATTGCAATTGGCGATCGTTGGGTTATAACGAAGGTACGGTCTGTTAATACGAGTATGGATACTACCGACTCGACAATCAACCGCGGCGGTTGGACACTCGCGATACTATTGATGTTGGTCTTAGGTTCAATAACGAATCCGCGGTCAACGGGATGATAGATGTACGTGCTCACAAAAATCTAAGTCGGACTCTTTACGAAAACGTGGAATACCCACCGAGCGTACAGATACTAAGTAACTTGCTAATACGACCTCACGAGAGAATGAATCTCCGTCGCGATGATGCTGCAGAGGAAAGCTATGATGGGGTGTGTCTGAGGACACGAGATCATCGGATTCGTCGAGGGTAGCCTTCGTTCAGAAGGTGAGGGAATTTGGCGTTGCTGCTAATTGGTCAATCTCCATATCGGTGGTTAGAAAAAGATGCTAGCCGCCCTCGAAGGAAAGTTGCTAGTGGGAGACGCCGTTCGTTGAAAAATAGGTCTCTCCTATCTTCCCGTAGCTGGGACAAAGACTGTTTGTTTGAAGGACTTTAGTCAACTAAATCCTAAGATTTATGACGGGCCATCAGGCTAGCTGAACATGTACTGCGGAGACGCATCGACATCTGGCAATCATCTTGCTCGAAGAATAGGGTCTGCGTGTGGCGAGCCACGGGACAGAAACCGTTGAATGTTTACTGTCGCCCGAAATATTTCTTTAAGGAGAGCTATAGAATTACTCCATTACCTTTGTTAGACAAAGCGTTCATCCCGTGACCGCGGCTACGTTCGGCGACTGACTGTCGCCTCGAGCCCAAGCTCATTATCACAACTCGCGAACAATTACAATCGGATTGAATAACTACAATTGTTTAATTACGCCTACGATAAAATCTAAATTACGGTGTTAAGGGATTTTCCCGAAGTTTCAAAGGGAAGGCTCCGATGTCCTTTCATCTCCGACACATATATCATGTAGATGACGATGGACGTAATATAACATTTATAATGTAGAAGTTTAGTAGTATTCTTTCAAGAAATCTGTACTAAATCAACAATTTTCTTGCAATGGGATTAAATTCTGATTTTGTTACATAATACATACATCAAAGGTAGTTATGAGTAAACGAGGCTAAGCGTTCGATTTCGATAAATTTTAAATGTTATAGGAGATATGTTATATGAGATATAGGAAACACAGAGAAACAAGGACTGAGAGTCGTAACGTTCGGCAAATATTAATCAAAAACCCGCGATAAGCTGAGATCTTTAACTCAAAAATCAAACTTCCTTATTTTTGATTTATGATCGATGAAACTTTTACCAATATGCTCCTTACAGTTTTGGGATTAAAACAACACCAAACATATATATTTTTTGAGGCATATTAATTTACTTAATAAATGATAATTAAATACATATCCATATGTAACTGTAATTCAAATTACATCATGTTTAGTCTCGTATTAATCAGAAACGTCACACAAATACGTTAGTAAGAGTCTCATTTTTAAGAAGTTAACAATAAAAATGTTTTGCTTTTGAATTAGTACTTAGGTACATTGTGACAATCAATGTCTAACATTGGAGCATGTTACACTACTCGATGGCGGTGGGATGTCGAGTTTTCCCGTGCTTCATAGAGCTAGACCACTCCTTCGGGATGCAGTTAATGACACTGCAATTATCAAATGTTTCCTCTATTTGCAATAAATTACTGCTACTAATACTATATTGAATCCTGCCTATACTTGCACGTTCATGGCAACGTTTGCGTCGGTATAGTGCAACCGCTTATCTACTGTTTCTATAAACACATCGCGACCGCCGGAAAACTATCTGTATAACAAGTTAATTCGTCGACAAGGTACTTCAAAAGGATAGACTAGAAATACGTTTTAAAGGGCAATGATTGCAGTTAGAAATAAGACGCTATCAAGTGTGAATTGGTTCCAAAGTCGTGGAGAAATACTTTGTTTGAATACGCAAAGCTCATGTCACGTAGGAGACACAAGAAATCGCGAAATTAACAGATCACCGGTGGCCTCCTCGCATCTCAATTCGAACGTTTCACAAGGAAGGTAAAAAGTTTGAACTTCAGATATGGTAGTAAAATTTATTGTACGAATCCAACAGAGTGGCGGTTCAGAGAGTTATAACAAAAAAAGTGCTGAGTGCTGATTTTGCGGGGGGGTTCTTATACTAAGGTTTGGTTCCTCTGGAGGGGTTATCGTCAGGTGTATATCAGACGCAACTATTCTGTTACTATCTGGTTACTGTTTCGATGACTATGGCATGCAGGATGTCCTGTTTACTCTGTTACTGTTTCTGAGCGTGAAACAGTCACAGGGGTTGACGCCCGGTATTTCAATCTACATAAGCCCAAACCTTGTTACAAGAAAATGAAAATATTTATTGTCTGTATTGGATTACTTTTTTTCAATTCGACTGTCTTAGTGAACAAAATGATATTAATGTCAAGTGATAGCCAACTTTCTCACGACAGTCGGATTGATCAGTATTTTTATTTTACTTCTGAGTACCATTTAATAGCGGCTGTCAACACATGTCAGATCGATGCGTCTAAAAGATCCTTTTTTCATTTTCAAAGTAGTTTCAGGTTAGTAAAAGAAAGAAATAAATATTTAAATGTTTGTGCGCTATAGGGGTTGTTTTCAGGCTGCCACGATGTGTTTTTAGAAGCAATAGTTAAGTGGACGTATCATGCAAACACGTACGTCGCCATGACATGCATATATGGGCAAGATTAAATGTGGTAGTACCAACAATCTTTTGCAAATATCTCGGAAACTAAGACCGAGCGACGGTTATGTGTATAGGAAGAAGTTCAAAATGTTGAATTTTACAACAAATTTAGATTTCACCAAAATCAGAGGTGCAGCCTCGTTTATGAATAATTACAGAATATCATTGTATCTTGAAAATTTTTCTAATTAATTTGTGTAAGCAATACCATACGACATTCTTCAGCATCAGAAATATATTCTCAACTAGGGAACGATTTCCATACATTGCTTTAATACATTAAAAGGGACTGTAGTGAAAAAGCTCTCTCTGTGAATCGCAATAGAGATCTGAAGGCCACTTTTGAAATTACTCAATAGATGTTAGCCTCTGACTTAAATAGACAAAAACTATCTACAGCCGCTAATCTTTTTTCCAAGACCATTGCTGAAGATGAACAGTAATGCGGCAAACAGGTGTTTTTAATACAAGATGATTACGATGTTACATCAAAATTCATGTAGTTAATAACCTAGTGACTCGATATTTTCAATACCAAATTTTTAACGGATTTACAGACTGTTCCGTTATGAGTGTAACAAAATTTAAGCAGTGACTCTTGGAACCAAAATAAAATGAAAATCCTGAACAAGAAGATTACGTATTCGGCTTTTTTTTTTAGTTGTAGACAATTAAACATCGGCCGAAATATCCCCGTGCGGGGGCAACTCTCCTTACAGGGATGAAAGTAGGTTAGCCTGATCAACAGAGTGCAGAGCGATTCCAAATCGAACGATACATGGGTAGTGGCTTACCTCGCACAAGTCGTAGAGAAGAAGATTATGGGATTCGCAGACGTAAACTATCCTACGAGACGTTTTATAAGAAAAATCGTACATTATACATTAAACCTGCTTACTCATTGAATCCTATACCGGCATATCGAGAACTGCTTTATGGAATTTCTGAGTAGAGAGGATTAATATTTTCTCTAATCCTTCGCCCCCACACACATCTGCCTTTTCTGTAAAAGTCCGAATTTCCTACCTCTCAAGTTGTAAACTTTACGATGCGGACCTCATCAAGAGGCTAATTAACACACTAAGTGTTCGATCGATACACTCTAAAGTTATTATGTGCTGGTTTCAGTCAGCAACACCGGAGGATATGCGCCCACGAGGGTGCACAGTTACACGTGTTACGTCGGGCGACACTCTACCTAGACCAGGCCACACACCGCGGGCAAGAAGGGAACCAGGTGTCCGCTCATCCTTACTGCGTACCCTCAATAGTCTTAAGGACCCATCATAAATCTCAGGAATTTGCTAGCTAACGTCCTTCAGACCGAACAAATATCTCTTTACTGAATCGTTTCTAAAGCTTATTGTTACTACGGGAAAGTTAGTTTTCTCACGTATGATGCGCTTAGCACCCTTACTCACCAACCAACCTAGAAAATTAACCAATTGACAGCGAAGTCTTTCCCTCACTATCCCAATTAAACCTCGCCCTTGACAAATTTTTTTTTATTTATTAAAATTCACAATCAATTCTCGCATTGAGAATTTTCAGTAATTTTTTCTAGCGTGGCGCAGTGACATGGCTAATTATTTATAATAACTTAATACTTATTATAGGTAAGTATAATTTGTAAGTAAGTATTATAAATAAGTAAATATTGCTTAATTTAAATAACTAATTGAATCTAGCGTTCAGGTCTAGCGGGTAGTGTCTTTTCAGCCTGCGGATCTGGTCCGACGTATCAAGTAGTCCAGTGATTAGGGGGTTTCGGCGTTTGTTGACTCTTTTGCTATATCTGTCGCTATATTTTGTTATTTCCTCTTTGACTGTGGGTATCTTGAGGTCGCGGTGTATTGTTTCGTTGGTTACATACCAAGGTGCATCAATTAGGAATCTTAGCGTTTTCGATTGGAAGCGTTGAAGTATTTCAATGTTGGAGTTACTTGCTGTTCCCCATAGTTGGATTCCGTAGGTCCAGACAGGTTTTATTACGGTCTTGTAGAGGCTATTTTTGTTCTGTGTGCTTAGGTTGGAGCGTCGGCCAGTGAGCCAATAGAATTTCTTGAGTTTGTCCTTTAGTTGCTTCGTTTTATCTGAGATGTCGTTTTTCCATGTTAGTCTCCTGTCCAGGATCATGCCCAGGTATCTGACTGAGTCCTTGCTAGGAATTGTTGTATTATTGATGGTGTCCTGGGGGCAGGTTTGTTTTCGGAGCGTGAAGGTTACACGAGAGGATTTTGTTTCATTAATTTTGAAGCCCCATTTATGAAACCACTTTTCCATAGAGTCGAGACATCGCTGAAGAGTGGATGAGGCAATTACCGGGTCTGAGTGGGAAGCTAATAGCGCTGTGTCGTCAGCAAATGTTGCTATTGTTAACTCAGTTGATATAGGTAAGTCGGCAGTGTAGATGGAGAATAGCAGGGGTCCGAGGAAACTACCTTGGGGTATGCCAGATTCTATTGGGAATGTTGTGGAAGTGGCGTCTGAGCATTTAACCATGAATTGTCTATTGGTTAGGTAGGACTTTAGGATGGAGTAGTAGGGTGTGGTAGGATTTTTTTAAGTTTGTATAGTAGCCCTTCATGTCATACTTTGTCGAATGCCTGTTGAATGTCTAGGAATACCGCTGAGCAATATTTTTTCTTTTCAAGGGTTTGGTTGATCATGTGGGATATGCGATGGATTTGTTCTACTGTTGAATGTTGTTTCCAAAAGCCAAATTGATGATTTGGGAGTGTTTTCAAATCCTCTAGGAGTGGAACGAGTCGATTCGTTAGCATCTTCTCGAATAGGAGCTAGTTTCATATATCGGTTCTCCGGGTTTAGGGATGAGGGTAATCAGTGAGATTTTCCAGGCCTTAGGAAAGTATTCAAGGCGAAGAATGGCGTTAACAATCGATCTGATGAGTGCAATTCCTTTTATGGGAAGTTCCTTGAGTGCTTTATTGCCTATTTGGTCGTGCCCTGCTGCTTTCTTGGGATTTAGGCGACTGATTGATTCTATAATCTCTGCAGAAGTAAAGGGTTCAATAGGAGGAGACATTTGGAAGGGAGAGTGCAGGTATTCAGTAATATCCGCGGCAGCTTTGGAGGAATGGGGTTTAAATACTTTAGACAAGTATTTAGCAAACAGGTTGGCCTTTTCTATAGGGCTACGCGCCCATCCACCTTGCGGACGGCGGATTGGAGGGATTATTTGGGGGGGGGGGGGGGGGGGGGGACTTCCATAGTGAGTAGTTGGAGTCAGCTGTGGGGGACAAATTGGCGAGATATTTATGAAAACAGTCATTTTTGTAATTTTTCATGATTTTGGTTAGCTTTCTAGTTGCGTTGTTTAGTTTGCGTTTGTCATCTGGTGTTCTATAGGTCTGCCATACTCTTCTTAGTCTACGTTTTTCTGCTATTTTTTTTAATATGTAATGGGGATATTCTCGTTTGCTGATAGATGTCTTAGTAGGTGTGGAGGAGCGGATAGCGTTTATTATGCTCTTGTTTATGTATTCCTTGGCTGCTTCGATATCTTCATTAGTTTTTAGTGAAGTTAAGGCTGAAGTTGAGTGATTAAAAACTTCTCTAAAGAGCTGCCAGTTGGTGAGTTGGTTATGAATAAAGCCATTAGGTGTATTCTCGATAATTGTTGAACTGACTGTTGCTATCGCGGGGGAATGTTCAGAGGAGAGATCAGCCGAGGAGTTGATTTGGACGTATCTTGACGAGATATCTTTAGTTATGAAGAAGCCAAGAAGGTTAGGTATTTTGTTAGTGTCAGTGGACGAGTGTGTGGGTTCGTATGTGGTGAGGTAGTTGATATTGTTGGTTATTATGCTGTTTAAGAGATTTTTGCCTCTTACTGTGACCAGTCTGCTGCCCCATTGGGTATGTTTGGCGTTATAGTCTCCTCCGGCTATGAATCTACTGCCCAGGGTGTCAAGGAAGTTATCAAAGTCTTCTTTGGCGATGGAGTGTCTGGGAGGGCAGTATACTGCTGAAGTGGTGATTGTACCATGGCAGTCTTCTATTGCTACGTTTGTTGCTTTGAGGTAGTCTTTCTGGAATGATGGAAGTTCGTAGTGCTTAATGCTGGATTTGATTATGATCCGGTGCCGCCGTGGGCCTTTCCACTGGGATGTTGGGTATGGTAGAAGTTATAACCGTTTATATTCAGATAGTTTTTGTCGGTGAAGTGGGTTTCAGATACGAGCATTACGTCGATTTGCTGCTGTTTTAGGAAGAGTTCTAGTTCAAATTTGTGTTGCGCTAGACCGTTGGCATTCCAAAGAGCTATGCGTCTTGGTTTTATTTTGCGTCGGGGCGTATTAATTTATCCATGATGAGTGTTAATAGTGATAGCAAATTATTTATTTGTTCAGATTGTTTCTCTATTAGCTTTTCAAGTCTAGGGACGTTGTCTGTGTTTTGTGAATTGGGGACACTATTTTGAGAATGGTCCCTGTGGCTATTCGGATTATTTTGGTTTCCTTGTACTGCTTGGGCATAGGAGGTTGAGGTAGTGGTGAATTTAGTAGGACTGGGTATTGGGTTGGTTGAGGGGATTGGGGTAGTCGTGAATTTCGGCGGGCTGGGTATTTGGTTGGTTACCTCTTTTGCTCTGAGTTTAGGGTACTTGTTTGTGTACAGGGTTTTGTAGGCTGAGCAGCCTTTGTAGTTGGCAGGACGGTCACCTTGACAGTGAATGCACTTCGCTGGAGTTTCCGGTGGTTTACTGCATTGGTCAGTGGGGTGTGTACCTGCACATTTAACGCAGCGGAAGGTATGGTTGCAGTATTTTTGCGTATGACCGTACCTTTGGCACCTTTTGCATTGAACTATCTCTTTTTTGACAAGCGGTGGCTCGAATTTAACTATTGCGTTCATTAGCCGACTGATTTTGTAGATTTCTTTGTTGTTGGGTTTTGGTTTTAGATCTAAGAAGAATAAGGATAGCGGGTCTTTCGAGACTCTATGCCTTATGTTGCTGACGTTGATGACTTCGTGGCCGAGTTTTAATAGTTCGAATTTTAGCTCGTCCATGTCTGCTGAGTGGTGGAGTTTCGTAGGACTACCCGGAAAGGCCTTTCCTGTTTGAGTTGGTAGGTGTGGAAGTTGGCGTTCAGGGTCCCAAGTATCTTGGTGAGTTTTCTATAAGCTTCTGGGTTCGTCGGCAGTATTTTTACTTTGTTGTTATTTATCTTTAAGTTGTAGTCCTCCTTGGAGATATCTCTTTCTAAGAACTTGATCATTGTTTAGATGTCGATGACATCATCAACAAATATTGGTGGGGGAGGGGGGATTCTCTGTGCGTGTTGGTTTGGCGGCGGGTCTGCGATTTCCATGGCGTCGTTTGTGGATTCTAATACGGCGAACCTGTTGTGGGTGTTTATTTGTATTGTTGATTGTTCGTTCCGGGTGTCGATCGTGTTTGATTTTGGTGTTTCTATCTTTCGCTTTTTTGTATTATTTGCGTCATTGGTACGGGGGGATCTGCTGCACTTTTACCACGGAGGAGGTAGCGCGGGGTAGTTGTGAATTTGCTCAGGAGAGCCTGGTCGTGATTGCTGGGCCATCATCGAGCTAGTTGATTCAAAATGGATAACTAGTCGTGAGGCTATGAGGCTAGTATTCGGGTTGGGGTTAGGTGTGTGGGATTTTCTTCTCCCTAAAGGATAGGAAACACTTGGCTGTGTTCACTTTCGACGGTTGGACGGCACGTGTTGTTTTCGAATTTCACTGGGCACTAGAGACACGTCTGCACGCTTCGGCACTCAACAGCGAACTGAAAGTGAACATAGCCAAGTGTTTCTTATCTTTTTAGAGAAAAATTCCTACGCTCCCAACTTCTACCCGAATCATAGCCTCATAGCCTCTCGACTAGTTATTCAACTTGAATTAACTAGCTCGATGATGGCCCAGGTAACACGACCAGGCTCTGCTGAGCAAATCCACAATTGCTCCGCGCTACCTCCTCCGTGGCAAAAGTGCAATAGATCCCCCCATACTAGTGACACTAAAAACACTAAAAAGCGTAAAATAGAATCAGCTAAAATAAACACAAACGCCAACCAGAACGAACAGTTAACAAACCATGTAACCACATACAACATATACGCAATATTGGAATCCACAAACGACTCCATGGAAGGTGCAGATCCACCAACAAACCAACATACTCAAAGAAATTCCCCTCCCCCACCTATATTTGTTGATGATGTCATCGACATACAAACAATGATTAAGTCCATAGAGAAAGATATCTGCAAAGAGGACTACAACTTAAAAATAAACAACAACAAAGTCAAAATCCTGCCGACAAACCCAGACTCATATAGAAGGCTCACGAAACTACTAAAGACCATGAATGCCAACTTCCACACATACCAGCTTAAACAAGAAAGACCTTTCCGAGTGGTTCTACGCAACATCCACCACTCAGCAAACTTAGTTGAATTGAAATTCGAACTTTTAAAACACGGCCACGAAGTAATCAACGTTAGTAACATAAGGCATAGAATCTCGAAAGACCCGTTATCCTTATTTTTTATTGACATAAAACAAAAGCCTAACAATAAGGAAATTTATAACATCAATCGTCTAATGAACTCAATAGTAAAATTTGAACCACCGTTTGTTAAAAAAGAGATAGTGCAATGTAAAAGGTGTTAAAGGTGCGGTCACACGCAGAAATACTGCGTTAAATGTGCAGGTACACACCCCACTAACCAGTGCACTAAATCACCGGAAACCCCAGCGAAGTGCATTCACTGTCAAGGTGGCCATCTTGCTAACTACAAACGCTGCTCAATCTAAAAAACCCTATATACAGGGTGGTTGGTAACTGGTGGTACAAGCGGAAAAGGGGTGATTCTACGCGAAAGAAGAAGTCGAAAATATAGAATGAAAATTCTGTTTTTAATTTTTTTTTTTTAATGTTTCCATCGAGACAACGATCTACAGTGAGATCCGTTATAACGTACCGCACGCGTACCGAGCGAAAATTCAAAGTAGATTTTCTCGAAAACAAAGCCTCAAACGAAAAATATTTATTCTATATTTTCGACTTCTTTTTTCGCGTAGAATCACCCCTTTTCCGCTTGTACCACCAGTTACCAACCACCCTGTATATCATCACTAATTACTACAGTAGTTTAAATGAAGTTACTGAATTCCCAAACATTTATTTTTACAAATTTCTCGTTGATTATATCTGCACCACAACTTGTTACATTTTTAACCACGTAATAAATCTCGTTCGCGATGGCAGGCTTATTTTTAGTAGATGGCGATCATTCTTCTGCTATTACGATAAGCGATACCTTTGCAAATGTATGACATTTGTTTGTTATATTTGTATATGTCGGAGATGAAAGAACACCGGAGGCTCTGGAATTTTGGATAATCTCGCAACATTGTAATCTAGAGTCTACGATAGCTGTAATTAAACAATTGTAGTTATTCAATCCGATTGTAATTGTTCGAGAGTTGTGATAATGAGCTTGGGCTCGAGGCGACAGTCTGTCGCCGAACGTACCCGCGGTCACGGGATGAATGCTTTGTCTAACAAAGGCATGGAGTAATTCTATAGCTCTCCTTAAAAGAAATATTTGTGGCGGCACGCGACAGTAAACATTCCAACGGTCTCTGTCCCGTAGCTCGCCACACGCAGGCCCTATTCTTCGAGTAAGATGATTGCCAGATGTCGATGCATCTCCGCAGTACATGTTCAGCTAGCCTGAGGGCCCATTATAAATCTTAAGATTTAGCTAACTAAAGTCCTTCAAACAAACAGTCTTTGTCCCAACTACGAGAAGATAGAGGAGACCTATTTTTCAACGAACGACGTCTCCCACTAGCAACTTTCCCTCGAGGGCGGCTAGCATCTTCTTCTAACCACCGATATGGAGATTGACCAATTAGCAGCTACGCCAATTTCCCTTACTTTCTGAACGAAGGCTTTTCTCGACGAATCCGATGATCTCGTGTCCTTAGACACACCCCATATAGTTTTCCTGTGTGGCATCATCGGGACGGGAAAGTCATTCTCTCTCGCGATCTCATCGACGAAAAGAGTAACCCCTTACGACCAGTGAATATTACGCGTCCGACTTAGATTTTGCGAGCACGTTCATCTATCATCCCGTCGACCGCGGATTCGTTATTGAACCTAAGATCATTGTCATTAGTTTCTCGAGTATCTAATTACCACGGTTACTTGTCCGGTTCTATGATAATCGTATTTGCACTAGTCGAAGTCTTCTCTATTGTATAACGACACGTGTAACCCAAACGAAGATTCGTTTCACGCCTCTAACCCTGATTCTAATGTAAACACGACATATATATATGTTATATATGTCGCAATCATCACTTGTCGACATCAAGAATATTGTCACCTGCCTTCCTTCAGATTAATGCCTTCCACAGAATTCACAGGGACAAGAAATAAGCAAATAGATATTACAGAAAAATGGACATAAAAGAAACATAATAACCGATGAAGAGAAACACAAGGCAGCTAATTGTTCCACAACACACTTGGCGGATATCGGCTATAAACACATGCACGCGTATTCAGCGTCCGGGTGCAGAGTCCATTTAATAATAATCTGTGCTAATTAAAATGCCAAGCGCATACGATTAAAATTATATTAAGCTGGACTTACGTCACGCGCATTAAAGATAGTACTTGTTCGATCGCTTCGCGGAGTGACGCATTCGCGGTAGAACGCGCCAACGAGAGTCTTAAATTCTCGTTATGATACGGTAATCGACGCCACGAATCAGTCGACTCCCTATTTCGGTTAAGATAATAAGGCTGGTTGAATGAATATAACACTGAGATACGAGGTTAAATATACACATTATTTCCAACAACTTTGAAGACTTGAGTATTTGCGCCTGGTGCGTGTAGAATTTTCTCAGCGCTGTGTTAATAGTGAGATGTGTTCAGATCTCAGAGTTACTAGCAAGTGCTGTTCGATAACGGTGATGTCGGTGAGGAAAGCTATTGATGGGTGTGTTTAGAGCACGAGACAAGCGGAATCGTTGATGGCAATTTTCGTTAAGAAGGTGAGGGCAACGGACATCGCTGCTAATTGGATGAGGAAACAACTGGTGGGTAAGGATGGGCGCTGGCCGCTCCCTACCAAGGGCGCTTACGAGTGGCATTATACATGGAAAGAATCCGCTGTCCTGCGTTTTCCCGGAGTGAACAACAACCCTAAGAAACGTTTCGCCTTGAATGATACTTGAGGGATTTAACGGCGTTGATTGTAAAAAATGTTTAAATTTATGACGAATATTAGGATTATTGCAGGTCCGGCTAAGGATGTTGAGACATCTGGTAATTATCTTGACCGATGCATGGAGTATGGTTTATTTGGAGGATCACAAGACGTAACAGTATTTTTTTTTTTTATTATTATTTAATTCATACTTTAGTATTTTGGAAAACACAGAAAGTAGTAATATTGGTCTGTAAGATGCAGTTTGGAGTGGGTCTTGCCTGGCTTAGGTTACATTATGATCTGTGCTAGCTTTCATGGATTAGGAAAGTATGGGATTCTTAAAATTGCATTGAATATTATTGTGATTAAACGTATTACTTTTGGGGAAAGGTTTTTCAAGATTTTACCATTGATAATGTCGATTCCTGGAGCGTTATTGTTTTTTGCTTTCTCGATTATGATTGTAATTACTTGTGCTGTTTTATTAGGTATGGCATAGTGCTTGTTAGTTAGAGTACTAGTATTTAGCGCAACTTCGTATGAATGCCATTTGGATTTACTGTTGTTAATATTATATGGAGTAAATGTGTTACAAAGGAGATTGGAGAATTCTGTAGCTCGCTCTTCAATGCTTCTGGTCCATGTGTTGTCTACTTTTCTGATTGCTGGGATTAGTTTTATTGGCCTCTTTATTTTGTTCGTGGCTTTCCATAGAGAGTAGTTGGCATTCTCACGCGCAGACAGTGTTTCTATGAATTTTGAGAATTCGTTATTATTATGATCATTTATTTTACTTTTTATTTCCTTTGCGAGTTTGTTTAGATGTTTTTTGTTTTCACGTGTTCTATGTTTTTGCCACTTTGCTTCCGCTTTTATTTGGTTCGTGATTAGTAGTTGCCCATGCTGCTTCTTGTATAATTTCTGTCAACGTTGTTACTGCCTGTTCGATGTGTTCGGGTGTTTTTGGTGAAGATTGCAGTTGATTTTGCTCCCGATTAATTCTTTAAATGTTTGCCATTTCGTGATTTTAATACAAAGCGACTCTGGTTTGCTATAAATTATTGGTTTGCTTGTGTGTTCTTTTATTATCGGTGTATGATCGGAGCTAAGCTCCAGACTGGCTGTTATTTTTAATTTGTTTGCGTTTAGACCTTTTATAACTGCAAAATCAAGCAAGTAAGGAATTTTGTTTAGATCTGCCGGCCAGTATGTTGGTCTTCCTGTGGATAATATGTTGAGATTACTTGTTCTATTGTATTTTTCTAATTTTCTACCTGGAGGCTCTCAACAGGAAATACCACCCCTCGACACTAACTAGCACCGGATGACGGCAGTGCAGTGGTCAGCGCCTTAGGTTGCGAACGTTCGGGACCCGGGTTCGAATCCCGGTGACCGGAGTCCGATTTTTCTTCCACGCATCTAAATCAGAAAAAAAGCAGCAGTATCCCAGCAGCGACATCTACAGCCAGCGCTACAATTATCACGGACAACATTCTACACCTCAGAAGTCTCCCACTGCGATATATTTGTCACATAAGGATTGAAAGTGCTGTTCCAAATTTTGTTATGTCATTTTGTGTTGCGGTGGTACATATATTGCTGACATCTGGAAGTAATTGCTGTTAGTTTGTATTGTAACGGTGGTTGCTTGAACATTTTCCAGACTAATTTGGCTATGTAAGTAGTGTTTGATATCGTTTACTATTGTGGAGGAATGATCTTTTTGGATATCACAAATAACAGACTAACTGTTGGTGAGCAATGGTTAAATATATTTTGTGTTTGGAAATTAATTCTACACAAGACACAAGTCCAATTATGATAAATCTCGCGAAATAAATAAGTGTTATCTTGAGAAACTCCGTATAGACTTCTAATGCGTCCGAATGCTAACTCTGCGATTACTCGAATTCTCTCGCTCGTCAAAACGTTTGTTTATATATTTGGTCGGGGGACAATCAAAAAGTTTGAATTCAACTTGGATTGACGGTTGACCTAGCGGCGACTTTGTTTTGCTCGGAGTTCATTACTCTTTGCAATGCCAGTAACCTAACGGCATTGTACTCCGAAACAAAACAACAATAAAATTCGAATTCGTCCTACACGCGTGCCGCTACATTACCCCCCTTCCAGTGATAACGTTTGCGTTAAAAAAAATTAGAGTATACACGGAATTTCTCTTCGTCGAAATTATCGTCGCTATATTACATTTTCGCCGATCCGACATATTAAGATGCCTAGTCAAGACCTGCTTGAAAACGGTCGGGAAAACGAACTCTGCGTCCATACCTCGTAACATACCTATTCCTTGTATCTTCTTCCGCGCTATTATCCTCGTGCGCGTTCTCTCGCTTTACCGGAATAAGTATGTCGCGAGGTTCGGCGGTCTTTTCTTCAATATCGTCAGGGACCACGAACGCCGGTTTTAAACGGTCTATAGAAACCGTCGCGTCACGATCGTTTATTTTTATTATGTAATTTTTATCGCCCCTTTTTACCACCTTGTATGGTCCGTCGAACGGAGGCTGTAAAGGGCCTCCTATGGCGTCATGGCGCAAGAAAACGTACGGCGTCGTATTCAGTTCTTTATAAACGAAAGCTTTTCTTTCGCCATGACTCTTAACCTCCTGTGGCCTGTACTTCCCCATCCGCTCTCTAAGCCGGTTCGCGTACTCCGTGTTGGCCCGCGATTTTGTTTGTACAAAAAATTCTGCCGGCAGTCGAATATCAGTGCCGTAGGTCATTTCGGCAGCCGTTGCGTTTAAGTCCTCCTTTATCGCGGTTCGGATACCTAACAGTACGATTGGTAAAATCTGTACCCAGTTGCTCGTGCCGTGGCATTTTATCGCAGCTTTCAACTGCCTGTAAAGACGTTCTACCATCCCGTTGGACGCGGGATGGTAAGCCGTTGTGCGTATGTGTTTGGCGCCGAGCAACTGGCACATTTCTTCGAACAACCGCGATTCAAATTGGCGTCCTCGGTCGGTTGTGATCTTTAGAGGTACGCCGAAACGTGCTATCCAAGTATTAAGGAGGGCCTCGGCAACGGTTGCAGCCTCCATATCGGCCATGGGTATAGCTTCGGGCCAACGCGTGAAACGATCGATACACGTTAGACAATATCGATACCCTTGTGAATATGGCATGGCGATAATGTCTACGTGTATGTGTTCAAACCGGCCCGCTATTGTTTTGAAAGTTCCGACCGGCGAGGATACGTGTCTGGTGACTTTGCATCGTTGACATGGAATACACTGGCGCGTCCAATTTCGACAGTCTTTATTAATTTATTATTATTCTCACCAGCTTCTGCGTAGCACGTATTCCGGGATGGGAAAGACTATGTAATGAGTGAAATACCGCGCGACGTAACTGCTCCGGTACAAAGGGTCGCGGGGTTTCATACGTCAAATCGCAGAATATTCCGACGTCGTGGTCAGGGAATCGTAATTTCTTTAATTTCAGCGCGCTAGAACCTGACTGCAAAATTTCCTTCAACTCTGGATCATCCGCTTGCGCTGCTGCTAACGTATGATGATCGACGGATTTCCCGATCGCTTCTATTCGAGATAAGGTATCGGCTACAGTATTATCGATTCCTTTAATATGCCGGATCTTGGTCGTGAACTGACTCACAAAGTCGAGATGTCGGAATTGTCGTGGTGAACATTTATCCGGGTTCTGCTCAAACGCGTATATGAGGGGTTTATGGTCCGTGTAGATGACGAAATCTCTCCCTTCGACAGCGTGCCTAAATCGTTTTACCGCCGTATACATCGCGAGCAATTCGCGGTCGTACGCGCTGTACTTTCGTTGCGCGAGGGATAAGGATTTGGTCATAAAGCCCAACGGCTGCCAGGTATTATCGACGCGTTGTTGGAGTACCGCTCCTATTGCGAAATCGGAAGCATCGACCACGAGGCTAACGGGCGCGCCGGGAATCGGATGCGCTAACATTGTCGCGTTAGCTAAAGCGCGCTTCGATTCGTGGAAGCTTTTCTCAGATTGCTCGGACCACTCAATAGTCGCGTTGCACTTCGTCGTGCCTTTCAACAAGTCGTTGAGTGGTTGCATAATTTGCGCGGCCCTCGGTATGAAACGTCGATAAAAATTTATCATACCGAGGTATCTTCGTAATTCCTTGATGTTAGAAGGACGCGGTACTTTCATTATCGCATCAACGCGTTCAGCCAGAGGTTTGATCCCTTTCGCGGTGACGGTATAACCGAGAAATTGAATTTCGCGCACGCCGAATTCACACTTCGCGGGATTGATGACGACCCCATATTCATCGAGGCGTTTGAACAGAACTCGTAAATGTTCACGGTGTTGCTCCTCGTTTTCTGACGCAATTAAAAAATCGTCGATGTACGCGTAGACGAAATCGAGGCCTCTCGTGATTTCGTCTACGAATCTTTGACACGTTTGGGCGGCATTTCGAAGCCCAAACATCATCGAAGTCGCTTCAAACAGACCGAAAGGGGTGGTGATTGCCGTTTTCGGTACGTCCTCCGGCGCGATGGGAATTTGATGGTAAGCGCGTACGAGATAGATCTTAGAAAAGATTTGCTTACCATACAAATTCTGGGCGAAGTCTTCGATGTGTGGTGGTGTGTACCTATCCGGAATGGTACGGGCGTTCAATGCCCGATAGTCGCCACACGGTCGTATACCTCCGTCCTTTTTCGGAACAATATGCAAGGGTGATGCTCACGGGCTTCGCGATGGACGCATCACGCCTTGGTCTATCATGATTTCGAATTCCGCCTTTGCCTGCTTGAGACGATCGGGGGCAAGGCGGCGAGGTTTCGCGTGGACGGGGGTTCCAGGTGTCGTGCAGATATGATGCTGCACTCCATGCTTGATCGTACTTCGCCTGAAGACGGGTGGTCGAGTCAACGCCGGGAATTCTGCTAACAATTTGTGATACTGCGATTCCCCGTAGATGGTCCGGATGGATCCAGTATCGGTTGTCGCTGCGAATCCTCTCGTGGACAACTGGGTGGTCTTGTCCAATAAACGTTTGTTCCGCGGGTCGACGAGTAACCCGTAGTGGCTTAAAAAATCGACGCCGATGATGGACGTTTTTACGTCGGCTATTACGAAACGCCACTTAAAATCTCGACGCAAAGCCAGGTCGAGGGACAAGGTGATAGTCCCATACGTCGCGATACGGGTTCCATTCGCAGCGAATAATTCATAGGCGCACTTACTCGCGTGCCCTCTTACTCTATTGCGCGGAAAAACGCAGGTGTCCGCACCTGTATCAATTAGATAAGCGACACCGGACTGCTGGTCTCTTATGAAAACGCGGCGGGTCGTCAAGCCGTCATCGCTCGCCGCATTTACGGACGGCTGGACTCGTTTCCCTGCTTCCATCGACACGGAGATCTACATTTTCGCGCGCGCTCGCGATACAAGTCGTGATAATAACACAAACCGTTCCGCGAACCCGAACGGCGTCGACGTCTCTTCGGCGAACGAGAACGAGAGCGCGCTCGCCGACGGTTGGAAATGCTCATCGCGCTCATATTCCTGTTTAATTGGAGTAACTGCTGAATTCCGTCTCGTATGTCGCCCAACATTTCATGCGATGTGTCGGCTTGTACCATAGGCTTACTCACAGTCGCGATGGTGCGCTCGTGCGGCTCGCTTCCGGAACAAGCTTCCTCCACTCTGTCCGCGGCCTGGATGATCTTCTCCGGTATGGCGTCGTCCATAACCGCCAATACTCGCCGTATCCGCTCGGGTAGCCGGTTCTTCCACAGGTTAAAGACGAACTGCTCCGACGCAAAGGGGCTGGCCAGCTTCTTCAGGTCGTGGTAAAACTGGGACGGCTTGCGATCGCCCATTACTTCTTTTTCCACAAGCCTCTTCACCCGTTCACTGTCGGATTCTGCCAGGCTTCGAATCAGCTCCTCTTTTAACCGTTCATATTGCCTGTCGCCGGCGGACTCTAAATGGACATGTTCCAAACGCTCCAGGTACTCTGGTTCAAGGCACCCGTACAGAATGAGGACCTTATCCACATCTCTTTCAATTCCCGCAGCCTCGAAGTGTTTCTCCAATATGTGAAACCAGAAGGATATCTTCTGAGGGTTCAACGGAGGCGGGCGGATTGATTGCAGGGCCATACATGGAACGTTCTGTTTCGACATCGTATATCACGTCGGGGTCACCAATTGTGGAGGAATGATCTTTTTGGATATCACAAATAACAGACTAACTGTTGGTGAGCAATGGTTAAATATATTTTGTGTTTGGAAATTAATTCTACACAAGACACAAGTCCAATTATGATAAATCTCGCGAAATAAATAAGTGTTATCTTGAGAAACTCCGTATAGACTTCTAATGCGTCCGAATGCTAACTCTGCGATTACTCGAATTCTCTCGCTCGTCAAAACGTTTGTTTATATATTTGGTCGGGGGACAATCAAAAAGTTTGAATTCAACTTGGATTGACGGTTGACCTAGCGGCGACTTTGTTTTGCTCGGAGTTCATTACTCTTTGCAATGCCAGTAACCTAACGGCATTGTACTCCGAAACAAAACAACAATAAAATTCGAATTCGTCCTACACGCGTGCCGCTACACTATTATCACTGGGTGTGCTTTTCCTGAGGGGTGTTTGGTATCATAGATAGTGTAATATGGAATTTTCTTGTAACTTTTTGGCGTGAAATGTGTTTCTGAAACAAGTAATATGTTAATATTATTGTTATACAGCAATGTTTTACTTTCGAGGTCTCGTTGTTGGAGATCCACCTGCTATTTTCAGAGTGTCCGTTTCTAGTTTTTTACCTAACATGTTTGTAAGTAGTTGTAGCATGATTGTAATTTGTTGTATTTGTTGTCCGAGTACTGCGTTTTGCTCACTTATCATGTTCGTTGCCATTTCAGTGTCTTTGATGCATTGCTTGAGCAGTTCCTTGATTTCTGTAGCGTCGTTATTCTTGTTCGTTTGGTTTTGGGTGTTAAAGGGTGGTGTTTGATTAGTTACTTGTGCATAACCTCGGCTACCAAAGGTGTTCATATTTCTATGACTAGTGTTTGGTAAATTTTCGGTTTTATACATTTGGTGTTGGCTCTGATTCTGCAATTTCTTGTTGCGAGGGATAGTTGCCGTATGTTCTATTTCGAAGCGATGGAAACATTTTTCGTTGTAGTTGTTTTCTGACTTCGCAGCCTTTAAAGTTTGCTGGGTGGTTTGCATTACAGTTATAGCATTTTACTTCGTTTATCTTTCCTGTGTATGGGCAGTTTTTTGTTAGGTGGTTTTGTGCACATTTGATACACGCCGGGTTTCTGTTGCAATAGTTTTTTGTGTGTCCGCATTGTTGACACCGTGTGCATTGTGATATATCCTACTTATAACGAGGTGGCTCAATTGTTACTATTGTAGTATTATGGACGAAAGGTCTACGAGATATCAGGCGAACTATAAACAAAGTCGCGAGAATGCCGAAGTGCCAACAGGCCCAATTGTCGGCCCTTCAATCGAATAGTTTCGCGGAAAAGGCCTGCATGACCGTGGCCACGTGCGGTTGCGATATACGAGCGTGGTGGAGCTAAGAGAAAAGTCAAAGCGATGCTAAGGGAGAAAGACGAATTAATAGTTAGTGTTAGTTGAGAATTCAGATAGTGTTAGTTGAGAAGTGGGAGAGTGTAAATCGAGTCATCAGGGAGCGCGAATTGCGTTGTCGACAATGTGTTGCTAGTGTCACGACCGGCACACTTTTAAATCCGATGGACTGATGACGGAGACAAGATGCGGCAGCACTCGGCGACAATGTACATCGCCGAAGTGCCTAATGAGCCATCAATAACCCAACGATCCTTCCGCCGAATGTTCGAGAAGAAGGCGTGCGTGGCAACGATCGCGGACGCCTCACAAACGCGCGGATAGTGGGGATATTGAGGGGTGACAAAGGAAAAATAAACAGATCCGATAAAAAGTCAAATTGTAAGAGCTTCAGTCTTGGAAAGTCACGGCTAGAGTTCAGAAGCAAATCGTAATTAGTGTAAACCAAGTGTTAAAAAAATAAATTCTCTTTTTATTTTTTTTATATTTTATTTTTCTTTTCGTTTTCGATTTCCTGTTTTTTATTTGACGTGACACTAGCCTTGTCGAGAGAGTGTGGTCCGCGTGAGAAAGAACGTTGGAACACGTTCCAGTGTTCATCTTGATGTGATAGTTCGTCATCGTAGCTGTTTTCTTCTTGGTTTTGCAACGTTTCCATTTTTTTGAAGATGAACTCTCTTGTTCTTTGTTTATTGGTTGTATTTCACTTAACGTATTTGCAGCTTTATTTATGTAATATATTTCACCTTTGTTTGTTATATTGATTGGTGGTATTTGCTGTTGCATTTTGGAGCTTTACCATTTGGCAGTGTTTGTTGTCTTTTCACATTGGTTTCCACAGAGAACATTAATATAGATGGCTTGTATACATGTTAGATGCCAAAAGCAAGAAGGGATCATATTTACAAACAAAATCCATAACAGTAAGAACGTGGGTTTAAAGCCGAAATTAAAAGTAACGAAGAGAAATGTTACGATCTGGTGTTGATCTTTGGCGTTCGTAACCGTTACGTGTTACTCTAGGTACCGAATCTCAGATTTCTCGAATTATATTTAGATCAAAACGGTAGTTGCTACCATCAGAAATATGTGGCGGCACTCGACAGCAAATACCACCACTCGACACTAACTAGTGTCGGACGACGGTAACGCAGTGGTTAACGCCTTGGGTTATGAACGTTCGGGACCCGGATTCGAATCCCGGCGACTGGAGTCGCCGCAATTTTTCTTCTATGCATCAAAAAATGGAAGAAAAACAGCAGTACCCCATCAACGACATCTACAGCCAGCAGCTACAATTATCACGGTGCAATCGTATATGGAACAGATAGAGTTTTACGCCTTTGCTTTAACTTTAACACAATTTGCTATGGAGTCATGAACGTAAAAATTACAAATATAATGCACATGTTATCGATGCAGGCACATAATTCCATTCTTGATTAAATTCTTAAAATTATCGCATGCAATCTTTCGCGAACCCTAATCCTTATATTTGTTGATTGAGGACGTTACTGCATTGATTATATGGTACGAAAGCGTAGTTGCAAGTTAAGTAGCACCCGATAGCAAAAAGTTTCGCCGAATGCCATAGCTATTTAAAGTGTTTGAATCCGACAAATTTTTTAAAATTATAAGTTTTGTTTGGTATTCGCCAATGGTCGATTTAAAATATTTTATGTAAACGCTTTAGCGAATATGCATAAGTAAAGGCGACAATTAATCTTATTTTTTAGGAATACGTGGCCGATTTAATCTTTGATATGGATTAAAAAGCCGCAACTTCTGAATCGCCAAGTTTTTCACTTGGTCGCTGAAAATATATTGTAAATAAAGCCAATTTAAGTGGAAGGAGTAATTTGCGAACCATGGTTCTTTTGAGACTTCTTTCCTCGTTGAGGAAAATCGGTCGAAATATCCCTGTGCTTGGCTTGATCTCCTTACACGAACGAAAATATGTCAGCTTGAGCAACATAGTGCAGAACGATTACAAATGAACGATGCATGGTTAGTAGCTTACAAGTCGTAGAGATTATGGGATTCACGGACGTAAATCATCTTGCGAGATGTTACGTCGCGTAACACTACCTAGACCAGGCCACACACCGCGGGCAAGATGGCAACCAGATGTCTTCGGATACTTACTGCGTTCCCTCAATATTCTCAAGTATCCGCCATAAATCTCAGGAATTTCCTAGTCGAGGTCCTTCAAACCGAACAAATATCTGTTTTCCGTACCATTTCCAAAGACTATTGTCTACTACGGCTTGACAAGGGAAAGTTAGTTTTTCTCACGTATGATGCAACTTTCCTCCCACTAGCCACTTTCTCTCAAGGGCGGCTACGACCCATCCTAGTCCTTCATTTAACCAATTAACAACGAAGTCTATTTCCCTCACTCTCTTAGCCAAAATCGTCACCGACAAATCCGGTGATTCCGTGCACTAGACACACCCATCCTTAGTTTTCCTCCGCCACGGCATCGTCTCCGAACATCACTGATTTTACGTCCTTCGAACAGTCAACATCCTAGACCGGGATACACCCGTAGATCAGTCACTCATTCATCTTATACATACGCACCACCGTAACTGTTTCATTTACAAGTTGTGAGAATAAACTGTGATATAACCTTATACCGTGTTACATTCAATTAACCACCTCTGTTATCTTAACCGAAACAGGGGAACGACTATTTCGCGGCGTCGATTAACCGAATCGTAGCGAGAATTTACGCCTCTCGCTGACGCGTATTCCTAGCGACCGCGTCTCTCCGCGAACGGTCGTATCACGAGACGTTTTTTAAGAAAAATCATATATTGAACATTAAATCTGCATACACATTAAAATGCGTAACGTCATATCGTAAACTGCTCCAGGGTGTTTTCGAATAGAGAGGATTAGTATTTCCTCTGAACTTTCGTCTTCATAAATAATTAATAAACAAATGAACATGCAAACAATTTTTTTGCAAGTTTACACATCGTAGAAAAATTGCACATGCACTGTGGTGGTCGGACTGTTCCCAGATAAATCGTAACAAAAATAGCAATATCCACAGAAAAACCACGAACGCATTACGAATTTATGAGCTGTTAATAAACGTGGCAATATGCTGTTTTGTATGAATCACACACAATTTTCGTACAAATCATTGATCACTGTATATTGCGATATTCACATACATACACATGAAATGAAAACCAATATGATATTTAAATTTAACTTAAATAAAAAACTATCTACTACTTATTATGTGAAATAATATTTTATCCAGCATGAATGTCACATCTAGTTTCTATTTCGTTGAATGTATCATATATTTTAACGCCAATTGGTCAAGCAACTACGAGGTTCATGAGCAAACAACTTGAGAACCAAAGTGAGCCTTTGGAGCAAATGAAGCATTCTTAAAAAAGTTTTACTTTAGAACTATCTTATTTTAAAATATATTTATTTTCTATCATGATTGTTTATTGCTCAGTAGACTTTTCAATGATAAATTATTATTGTCAATGAATAACTATCTCGTAATTTTTGTTTGGTGAAGGATGATAGAGGATTTTGTCATTATAATATTGTCCTTATAATGGAAAAATGTACATATTCAGTGAGCAGATAAATTGCTTACAGCTCTGAAATCATGTGCGTATAAATACCTGCATTCTTATTACAATTTTATAGAAAAAATAAACAATGTCATAAATGGATTTATTAGGAAAGGAGACGAATGAAAAGACAAAATGAAAAGCATGATAAATCCCTTCTTCATAAAATTGTATTTATATTGTCTTTGGTTCAAAGATAAAAAAGTTACGTTCAAGTAGTCAGTATACAAAATATAATATTATCCATAACAAAATTATTATACTGGATATTTTGGTGATTTGATGTATCCAGTACAACCTGAAATAATCAAAAATATATGTATTTATATTAGTTCCTATTTTTTTATACGAAGATACTTTTATACGCACCTTGCTAATCGTTGTCGGGCTGTTGGCTGAAACTCTTGTTTTAGAATAAATTTCTTAATTCCTATCAGGTAAACTTCAACATACTTCTTCCAATTCATATCCCGTAAATCTAGTTTCACCATATCGCTGTCGTTCAACATTTTCACCTTCCTCGCCACGTCGGAACAGTTATCCCTTTGAAAAGTCCATTCGTTCGTGGTGAAATGTGCTACCGATGTGAACAACTTGTAGCCAGATTTTAGAAGTTTCATCATTCTGAAATATCATTTTTAATTATTAATGTAGATGAACACAAAGATTGTCCTAGAAAAATTGTCCTCGTTGTTCGAGGATCGATAGAATACTCACATTGGTTTACTACCTCGGAGTCTTAAAAATGTATCTATGACGAACGCAGGCAAAACATACGGAATTACACTTAGAACGTTAAAAATATATTTATTAGCTATCATTGGGCAACCCGGGTACCATAGTGTATCGTTCAGTGGCGTTTCTCTGCTATACTTCAACACGAGCTGTTGCAACTGACCCCACCTTGACAATTGGAACATTTGCATTATTACAATTATTGCAATTATGCTTAAAGCACAGTTTACTGTCATCTGTGTATCTCGGGAAATGTTATGTAATTTAGATAAATATTATGTTATGTCACTACTTTTCTAAATTGAAGTATTGAGAGCAAAAGCGAACTTTTGTATTCTACGTTTATTTGCGTATTGTTCACATTACTTACTGATAAATAAACTGAGCTTTTGGAATACTGTAACAATCCAATTACTTGAGTTGAAAAAGATTCGTAATAAATTTTACCTAAAAGGAATAGCGCTACTCGTGCAGTTGTAAACTTTGACTTCGTGCTCAGGATGTAGCGTGACATGCCATGCAGTACATATTATCGTGTCAACTACGAAATCGACGGGCACTACATCTAATCTTGCATCTTTCCTACCCCGTATTGCTGTTGCACATCCTCTACTGGCTAACAGAATGATACCTGGTAACATTAAATTGGTTTAGAAATTATTTGTGATTTTCGATTAGCAGAAATGTAGCACTAAATAGATTGGAAAGAATTCTCGTAATTGTGAACAACAACAAACTTGAACTATAATAATGATGATCTAGTGGAAGTCCTCTCATTTAGCTTCCCAAAAACCAACAGATTAACTCCACTTTTCTGAAATGTGACGAATGTTGAACAGTTATCATTGAAAAAGATTTCTGAAAATACCTGTTATTGCAGAAATATTCTCTAGCCAACCAGGGCATGGTTCCTCCAAAGAGGCACCAATTATGCTTGGCCGCACTATCGCAACTGGCAGATCTTTGCACTTGCTTGCTACGATCTGCTCTGCTAAATTCTTACTGAATGTGTATGTGTTTGGATAAGTTTTTAAAATCCTCTTTTCCATTACGTTGATTGACGTTTTGTCGAATTTGTCACACATATCGATCACCTCTGAAGGGTTCAAGCTCGTGCTGAAAAGTCAATAATAAGTGAACATATTTTTCACGCTATAATTACAAATATTATATTCGTAAACTATGGAACAACGTTTGCGCATAACTTATCCTTACGTATAAACCCTTTCCTCGATCTCATGTAGATTAGCATTACTAAAAGCTGTGCTAACGTGGACGAAGCTAATTGGATGCTTTAGTTCGTTCCAAAGTTCGATGACACGAGCAGTACCTTTCGTATTCACATTAACAGCCACATGTAACGGCTCGTTGAATATCACAGTGGCCGCGGCGTGAAACACTATATTTACTTTCTCTAACAACAGATTTCTATCTTCTCGCGAAAGACCTAAATCTGGCAGACTCACGTCTCCTTTGACGGGGTAAACTTTGCTCAAAACTGAGGGATGTTTCGCTTTAATGTTATCGTAAATCTGAAGACGAAAAAATACCAGCTCAGTTCCAGAAAAGAAATTTAATCAATTTAGCTCCTGACAAGCATAAATATTGAAAGAAACAAGAATAATATTTACGAACGGGATCATCTATGAGCTTCTTAAATCGTTGTTCTATCGTTTCATCCGTTTTTGGACGAAGTAATATAAAAATGGCAGCAATGCGAGGACACATGCGGATCAGCTTTTCCAGGAGACCTTTTCCAACGAAACCGGTTGTTCCAGTCAGAAGAATCCCACTACCGGCGTAGAACTCTTCGAGAGTATTCGTCTTATTTATCCCTTTATTGATCGCATTCTCATTCCTTTCTTTATTGATTGTATTCATGTTTCAGGATCTCCAAACTTGCTGTCCCTATATTTGCCACTGAATTATCAAATAGCTGATCGAAAAGTTTTTAAAATAATGTACAAAATTTGTTATAGTTCCATCAGCTTTCCATCACTTCATTTATTTTTTGTTTTATTTGTATATATGTGGATATTATCTTATACAGTGAGCGCTAATTTGTGTGAAAAATGTGCATGGTTCGTGAAAGACAGTGTTCGCCCACATATAGTAGCACTTCGAGAATACTTAATGCGTATGTGATTTTTCTGTGCACCCATGGACGAGACGAACATGGTGCGCATGTTAAATCTGTATAAATATTGTTTATATATGCTGTTATTCATTAATTATGTATGAAGCAGGAGCATTCACATTTTCGATATGTCGTTATAGATTTCAATAAGTAAACAGGTTTAATCTATTATCGATGATTTTTCTTAGAAAACATCACGCAGGGTGGATTGCGATTTCGAATGTCACAATCTCCTTTGCTACGACGTTGCTACGAGGTAAGTTGGCGCTCACGATTTGTTCGATTTCGTCCGTTGAGGTCTCGCGCTCCACACGAGCCATAACGTGATACGTCTTATCTCGAGAATACCACGAGCTACAATTCTAGGCATATGGAATTAAAAACGAAAAACTTAAAAGGAATAAAAGATACGACGCATATAAATACTTCAATATTACAATAAATTAATAAACATGTACACAACTTTATTATTGAACAAAATTAAAATCTAAGAATATCGAAATAGATACAGGGAAGAATGAGACGTCCACTGACACGTACCCCCAATACGCAGCATAATAAGCAGATAGTGGAAGATATGACGCTATGACCTTCTCATACAACATCGACAGCCACAAACAACTAGCACGCGCCAAAAGATCAAGTACCGGCATCAGCAAGCTAACCACGTGTTCAGCAAAGTACGACCTATCATCAGCAGAAACTAATACTGTAAAAACAATGCAGCAACAAGGATTAGTAAAAGAAAGGGAAACTTGAATGATACTTCCACGAAAACCACATCAGCTGCAATCCTAATATTTCTGGAAGGATACAAACAGAACCGAAGTATACAGCGCCCGCAGAAGTAATCAAGTACCGAAACTCCGCGCTGTCATTGAATAATCACGTGACAATTATCCCATGATAGTCTTAGTATAAATAAGGCTAGTCACGTAGGGACAGGGCAGTTCAGTAAACATTTGTAAATAGGGCAGTTCACTTGAAATTTCGTCAAGGTACAGTTCAGTTAAAAAATTTGTAGAGAGTTCAGTCAGTTGAGTTCAGTTATTCCGTTCAGTTATAGAGTTCAGTCAAGTTAATTGAAATTTTGTCAAGAGTCGGTTAAAAATTTATCGAGAGTTAATATCAAGTTCAAAAGAAACAGCAGTCTTTGCGAAGCCGAGAATTGTTTTACTATAGTCTTTGAGTTATGTCAGGAAGTACAACCGAGTATTTATTAATCGTCAACCATTAATACAGCCAGTTTTCCAACAACTACACTAACCTAGTACGATAGTTCGAGAGTGCGATTAATAACACATATAAGCAAGGTGAGAAACTAAACATTATAACATCTCCTTGTTCGGATTTCGGACTTGCACCACATTTACTACTCGAATAAAATTATACATTGACTATTATTGTCAACAATCAAGAAGATACTGAGAGTGTTCATTTGTTCCAAGAAAACCTTAATTCTCTCCGTGCTAGTACTCCTGCACATAGCGGCTATGCCAGAATAGGAATTTTATTTATGAATTGTATTGATACGCTAGTTAACGCTGTTTATACGGTTACATTAACATATTAGAACATCGGGGATACTGCAGTTTGGAATCTGAGAATAGTGTCGCTCTCTAGAAGGGTGCGACAAGATTTTGAAACTTTTCTATTCAGTCGTTTGCCTTATTTCAAAAATTAGCGAACGAGAATCGAACTGATCGAAACAGTTTAACGACTATTTCTGGTGGTAGCAACAACCGTTTTGATTTAGATATAATTCGAGAAACCTCAGATTCGACATGTAGAATTACACATAACGGTTATGAACACCGAAAATCAAGACCAGACCGTAACATTGTATACAGTAGAATGTTAATAGCGTTCACAGTTCGTGATATCAACCGATCAGTTGCAACCTGACTGATCGCCAATTACTTGAGAATTCGCATCATACTGTGCACATATTTTATTAGCGTACGTGCACAATGTATTTTAATGTATCTTTCCTTTATTCAATGAATTCTGATTATAAAACTTTGGTATGAAGCTAATAGTACTTTAGCTATAGAAACAAAGCAAAACAAAAACTCGAAAGTGGTGTAAATGCAATAGAATTAACAAATATATATAGTGTTGGGAAAATCCACAATCACAGACGATGAATGTATTGATGTAATCAACTTGTTTCCCTGTGAGACAGCAAATGAAATGGTACCTTGAAATACGTATAATCTTATGTGCTAGACTAGGTTAACTGCGTAGTAGTAATACTTGTATGTGAATATGAGTGTGCGGAAGTATGTGTGTGCGCGGCGTCTCGAAAACAGATGAATGTAAACTGTTCAGTCGGATAACAGTCGGGTATAGAAGAAAGGGCTGACACTCGTGCAAGTGTGTATCGATGAATATCTTTGAAATCGTTTATCAAATAAATATATAACTATTCTAATATAAATTCTAAGTGCAAATTTAGTGTTCCTATACCATTATTTCGGCTATTAAGATCCAAAATTCTCAACAGTAACGAAGAAGTGCCTGCTTATGATGAACCGCGCGTGGCACTAGAGAAGTGGACTCAATGACTCACAGTATAAAAAGAATGTAGTTCTTTGCAGTTAATTATGTCGAAAGAATTTTGTGACTTAACAGGCAAGAAGATATGGAATCCATAGATATTTAAAGGAACTGTCAATCAATCTTAATCTGTATTTGAATAAATGAAATTTCATATGAAAATGATTGTTCCATTATCCATTTACATTTTTCCATTTACTTATTTTTATTATTATTCCATTGTTATTATTCCGTTGACAGGTATATTTATAAAGAAAGTGATAAATAAAATAAGGGAAATGTATTTTATCAGGAAGTATACTTCAGTTTATTTGCGTATGTTTCAGTTTATTTTATTAAAAACAAGGGATCTGTACTATTTAACACGTTGACGGCCTCGAAACCTGTATTCGGGTGTCACTTATTTGACTACATGCGAAGGATCATCCTAGTTATTTGAAAAGATATTCCAGAGGAAATAATAAAACTATAGAATTATTATAAAAGTAATACGAAAATGGTTTATTACAAAAAATTATTTAGAATGTAAAACTTTAAAGCATTCTATACATAGCTGAGGTTAGTCGGGACAACTTGGATAATAAGTTGTTGTTTTCTTTAAATTCTTTTGTGTCTTTGTTCGGTCCATTCGACGTCTTTTATTTGCATAACATAGTTTGCATGCGCGTCTAATGCTTCTTCCGGAATCAATTTTCCGAACGGCGATATTATGCTGACTCCGTCGAAGACAAGGATTTTCGTATTTTCAGACAACCCTAATAACTTTGCAGCTAATAACTCTCTAAATATTCTAATATTTATATCCTTCCTTGTTGCAATTTTGTAAACCGTCAAAGCGTTTACAACACAAATTCCCAGAAGGAATTGAACGCCAAGTTTTTGTACCATTTGATTCCTTTTCTAATTTGGTGGCATAAGAGACCATTTGGTCGGAATAATCTATACCACACTTTTCTTCATTATATTCAACAACAGCTAGTGATTTTAATATTGCGAACAAACGAAACGGGAGATCACTCTTGAGACCACCGCTTGAGCGACTTGCATTACTAAAATATCCATGGGAGTACCTAGCAGAGAACACTTGGTAGTGTGGCACGCATGGCCTAACGGAGATTTCCTTGAAAACAGGTGTGACAGTCAACGTGCTAAAATGTAAAATAACTAAAATATTTCGCATGATTAATACAGTCTCCGCGGAGTGTATTTTCAACTTTCATAAACACGAGAATTCGAAGCAAGTCCTAACAGTAACTTGTGAAGAATTGTTCCTAAACTCAACTTTTTCCAGAAAATAGTCAAAGTTTCATGCAACTATCACATAAAGGCGAATGTTACGTTCATCTTTAGTGATTCGTTATAAATTATGGAATAACCACAATAATGAACCATTTTTACTGTGTAAAGTGTAGAATACAAAATAAATATTTAAGAATTCAAAAGCTTCATTTAAAGTATTGTAGTAATTAATGATCCGATGGTATTTTTTAAATATACAATATTGGTAATGATGATTAATAGTTAATAGAAAACACGATTCAATTGTAGTATCATAAGGAATTATCTGTTACCTGTTGCTATTTCCACTCTGTATTCTTTACCAAAGATCAAACAAAAATGCGTCTGCACGATAGTAGATCTTGAAACGTATGTCACAGTACTGTAATGATCACGATGTGGCACTACTCTGGATACTCGTACTTTTAAAACGCCACCCTACTACTGAAACTGGATGAATGATGCATGAATGATTCGATTAACATTTTTATCTTCAAAACCGAGGAAGAAATAATCTTCCATATAACTTTTAATATAATTTCCAAATTTTAGAGTTATAGAATTTTCGAATTTTCGAATTTCTGAATTTCTGAATTTCTGAATTTCTGAATTTCTGAATTTCTGAATTTCTGAATTTCTGAATTTCTGAATTTCTGAATTTCTGAATTTCTGAATTTCTGAATTTCTGAATTTCTGAATTTCTGAATTTCTGAATTTCTGAATTTCTGAATTTCTGAATTTCTGAATTTCTGAATTTCTGAATTTCTGAATTTCTGAATTTCTGAATTTCTGAATTTCTGAATTTCTGAATTTCTGAATTTCTGAATTTCTGAATTTCTGAATTTCTGAATTTCTGAATTTCTGAATTTCTGAATTTCTGAATTTCTGAATTTCTGAATTTCTGAATTTCTGAATTTCTGAATTTCTGAATTTCTGAATTTCTGAATTTCTGAATTTCTGAATTTCTGAATTTCTGAATTTCTGAATTTCTGAATTTCTGAATTTCTGAATTTCTGAATTTCTGAATTTCTGAATTTCTGAATTTCTGAATTTCTGAATTTCTGAATTTCTGAATTTCTGAATTTCTGAATTTCTGAATTTCTGAATTTCTGAATTTCTGAATTTCTGAATTTCTGAATTTCTGAATTTCTGAATTTCTGAATTTCTGAATTTCTGAATTTCTGAATTTCTGAATTTCTGAATTTCTGAATTTCTGAATTTCTGAATTTCTGAATTTCTGAATTTCTGAATTTCTGAATTTCTGAATTTCTGAATTTCTGAATTTCTGAATTTCTGAATTTCTGAATTTCTGAATTTCTGAATTTCTGAATTTCTGAATTTCTGAATTTCTGAATTTCTGAATTTTTGCATTTTTTGCATTTTTGCATTTTTGAATTTTATTTCACATAACTGTTCATTGATTAAAATAAAGGCAAATGAAGGCAAATAGTTGAATTGCACATTCCATCTCATATTACGAACGATCCATTCTGCTAAGGTTAGAAAACACCAATTATAATTATGGTCGAACGCCGTTTAGTAAGAAACTTTTAGCAAATAAAAAATATGTACATATCCTTTCAAGTCTCCGAAATAATTTAAAAAAAAGGGTTCGATACCACTTCCTGTTGTGAAAATATTAATATCTAACTAATGCTGAAAATATATGTGTGACATATATTCGCGCAATTAATGCTTCGTAGAATAAAATGTATTTAAAGCACAATTTCATCGTGATGTAAGAAAATCCAAAGCACAATACTACTGATACTAATTATTAGCGTGGATTTTGTATCAAGTTAGAAAACACTTAAAAATAGCCCCGCAATATGATCATTATTGAAAATATATAAATAAAATAAATAAAAATATAAATGGAGGTATTGATTCAGCATATTTCGTCATGAAATTATTTAAAGAAGGCTTTCCTAGAAAAATGAAAAAGTATTTTAAGTAGAATACTCATCAATCAGGTAAATTCAATGTCATGATAGTTGCAAGCCATAATGGTATCAAAAGGAAATTTTATTATCAGGAAAAGGTCGCGAATAGTGGGACTCTGATTTTGATAAAACTTGAGACTAGAAGAGCGGCGCAAAATACTAAACACGTATCCTGTTTTAGTTGCCGTAACCCGAGTTTATGAGGTATAATCACCCTGTAAAGTTCAACTCCTAAAAGATTGTCTGGGATACAGTTAAAGTAGACAAATATTTGCGAATAAAAATTTCAGTTTATTGAACGAGAATATTACAGTTAATAAGAAATTTTCAAAAGTGTTTAAGGAGATTACGTCAGTCATGTCTATTTGAAAAATTACGGCATCAATGCACATGACAAAAAAGTTACATTTTTTGTCAAAGATGCTACTATACATTATACATATATATATATGATTTCCTAACTAGTTAATGTTAATATCTTATTTATATTCCGACGTGTCGTTTTTTTTTATTACGACGGCAGACATTAGCGTCGCCAGTGATCAACCCTACAATCACCTTAATAGATGACTCGACAATAGTAGTGACCATCAATGCTATAATTCGAGAATGTTTAGTGAAACTAATAAGCATTATGATTTTTACACATCGATATTTCTCTTAACATTTATATATTACATGCATTTCTAATTTTATTGTGTGCGAAGTTCAGTGATGTCGAATTTGAAGAACCAGATGCTGCATGAGAAGCGGGTTTGTATTCTGTTAGCAATAATATACACGTTTCATTGGAAAATTGGACAACTAGTCGACTATGACGTGAATCTTGAGCAATCGTGTATGGAACAGATAGAGTTTACGCCTTTGCTTTAACTTTGTACAGATTGCCATGAAGTTGTAAACGTAAAAACAGCAAATATAATGCACATGTCATTGATGCCGGCACATAATTCCATTTTTGATTAATTTTTTCGAGTTATAGCATGTAGTCTTCTTGCAAGCCCAAATTGCGTCACTTGTTGATTCAGGTGTTACTCTCTTTACACTTACTCTCGGCACACCCTGCACGATATGCATATGTACTAAATATTACGCAATATTTTATTTTAATATTAATTTTAATAAATTTCATGAATGATGAATCTGAAAGGACTCAGCATTGAATGTGCAAGTAGCGGATGAGAAGTGGTAAACTGGCGGAAAACGACCGGTGGAGGGCGAAAAGAGGGCAAAAGCGAAATTTTATTTAATCACCCGGTTATGTCGTAAGAATGGAAAAAATAAGTGGTAAAGGTGTCACCATACTCATGAGTCATATTAATGTAGAGGTGTATATGTCGTCGTTTCCGTGATGATTGTGACTGCTGGTTGTAGATGTCGCTGCTGGGGGTACTGCTATATTTTTCTTCCTATTTAGAATCGTGGAATAAAAATCGGACTTCGGTCGCTGGGATTCGATCTCGCGTTCGTAAGCTAATGCGCTAACCACTGCGCTACCGTTGTCCGTTAGTTGTTTATGTCGAGTGGCGGTATTTGTGCTGTCGAGTGCCGCCACATTAATATGCGATTGCATTCGTCGAACAGTGGTTTCTATGTACTAGCTTGACCGACCGTTTTACAGCACGGTGATCGGAAAATGGAGAATACCCCGACCCTTATTTAATAATCACAAATCTGATTACAGATGCACGCTCGCACGAATGTACGTGCACACATGACGTAGAGAATCAGCTTGACGGCCTACTAACGTCAACAATATATCATTTTATCCAAAATCACTCGCATCGGATCGTTCTTTTAAATTATGCTTCTTGTTATACATACGTCGTGACAAAGTGATTACATAAAATCTCTCTCAAATCTATAAAATGACATATCGAGAAATTCATCCACCCTTTTCTGAAATGAACTATAACGTGGAACTATAAAACAGTTGCATCCTCTCCGATTTCGATGACTTTCGAACACGTCACCGCCAGTATGATTCTAAACAACTCTTTCCTATAGATGTAACTGTCGGGCGGCTATAGTGTCTGAGATATTTGGAAAAAAATAACGATACCGCTACAGCGAATTATATGTATAATTGTGCGTCCGTGATAGCGTGTGTGCTAGGAGTTGTTGGTCGTCCATCCTTTCTTTATAGTATATACAGGGTGTTCAGCTATAAGTGTAAAAATACTTAAGAGGTGATTCTTGCAGCTAGAATAAGATGAAAAAATCAAGAGCAAAAAATTGTGTTTTTGGCTTTGTTCTTTAATTATTGAAAATTAACCATTTCGTTAATAACGCTAGTTATAGCCGGCGGCCACGAAGTGACTCCTAGAGGCTAAGGCCGCCTATAACCGGCGGTGTCGCGTCGGAGACACAAGAAATCACGAAACCGATAGATCGCCGGTGATCTCCTCGCGTCGCAGTTCGAACGTTTCACAAATAAGGTGAAAAAATTGAACTTCGTATAAGATGATGGAAGTTTTATTATATAAATCCAACAGAGTCACGGTTCAAAGTGTAACAACAGAATAAGGTTTTGAGCGCTAATTTAGGAGGGTTTTTATATTGAGGTTATAGTCCCTTTGGAGGGGTTATCGTCGAATGTTTATCAGAGGCGGCTATTCAGTTACTGTTTTGTTATTATTTCGATAGCTGTGGCATGCAGGATGTCTCGTCTACTTGATTACTGTTTCTGAGCAGGTGGCCTTCTTGAGCGTGTGACAACGACGTCGTAAACTAATTTATGCCTAGCAGCGCCTCATGTGAGTTCCGCGCTTTTATACATCGTTTGATTTTTTAATTTTTTTCGACTATCACGGAACAATAGTTAGTTAAGGAAAGTGTTACAAACTTTAGGCAAAAAAGGTCCGAACAATTTGTATACTGGTACGTCCGTTCACTCTCTGAAGGTATTCTTATTTCTTAAAAGTATTATAATTTGCGTTTCATTTGAATAAACTTTTCAGATTATGCTCTTTTCGAAGTGGTTTCTAAAAATCTGAGAAAGCTACAAGTGTTAAACGGTTGATTTTTAGATGAATCAGAAACTGTTTCGGATAACTGCAGTGAAAAAGATTGAATGTACTAAGTATCACAGATTCTGATGATTCTGAAATAGAGAATAATAACGCGAAAAGGACGATTTTACCCAATGTCATATGGACGACAGAAAAATGTGACCCCAAAATTCATAATTTTACCGTACGAAATTCGAGTACTCAAGCAGACATAAATTATTCATGAAAAATTATAAATTACTTTCAGTCGTTTGTTAGGGAGGAGATAATAGAGTGTGATGTTGAAAAGACAAACAATTGGTGCCGCCCAAAAAAAGAAAAAAAGATAACAATAATGTAAAAGCTGATACAGTGCTCAGTTAATTATATTGTTCCATGGCTATCTCTCTTTTAATGATGAGAAATAAGAAGCTATTATTACCAGAATACTGGAACAAAGACAAGCTCTTGAGAAGCGATATCTATGGCGAAATAATAAGCAGTGGCCGCCACTTATTACAGCTACAAATGTTACATTTTAGTGACGATATTGTATCCAATTTCAATCGTCTGCGGAGAATCCGAAACATAATTGGTAAATTACGTGGAACATTTGCAAGTACATTTTACCCTTATCGCAATCTATGTATAGAGAAACGTCTGCTCTTGTACATAGAAAAATTGGCATTCAAAAATTCATTGCATCAAAAAGAAATAAGATTTGATATGAAATCATTCTTTCTTTGTTCCCGTAAGACTGGTTATATTCAGGATTTCATTATTTATATGGGGCCTGGAATTAAGATAGAACCCAAACATAAAGATGTTGGTAAATCGGGAAGTGTTGTAATGCCCCTTCTGGAACTCCATTTCGGTAAAGGTCACGCTCTTTACGTAGACAACTGGTATATTAGTCCCGCTTTATTTGGTATATTGCATAAAAATAGTACAAAAGCCTGTGTTACCGTTTACACATAGTGAGAAAATCGCACATTTACCACGAGTGTGGAGACTGTTCACAGAAGAATCGTAATGAAAATAGCAATGTCCACAGATAAACTACATGTGCATTAAGTATTCTTCAGGGATCTACTGATTGTGGCCGTACGTTATTTTGCATAAATCACAAGCGAGTTCCATAAAAACTACTGGTCACTGCATATTACAATATTCGCACACATGCACATGAAATAGGAAATCAGGAAACACGAGAAAAACTACAAAAAAATTATTTAATCTTATACTCGAAGAATTAATTAAGGTATTATGAAGTATTATGAAGTATCGCGCAATAATACATATCAATGGACAGCTAACTGAAAAATTGTGTGTATCGCATTGAATAACTCTCTTAAAGTTTTCAGTTTCATGTCTTTTCGACTCAATCGGTGTCTTAAGCAATCAGAGACAAATGTTTTTGTTACGTTACCAGGGTAATAAAGTCTTGCGCATTCTTGTGATAAATGATTAGTAAAACAACTGAATGTTGACATTCAAAGCATGTAAAAACAATCAGACAGTATAGCCAATACATCGGTAGATCTATGCCGATCGTCTACCGTACCTTGTAAAGTGTTTTATTGTTGTACATTTTGTTATTTCAAAGTTCGTGTTTTAATTTGTAAGGAATCAGCTTTTTAAAAATCATATACATTTTCAATCTGTTGCTAATAATTTATAACAAAAATTATTTTATGAAATGGGCCCTAATTCTATAAAAGTAGCAAAATGACACATAGATGTAAAGAAAATGAAAGTCAAGGTGAAATGTTGTTTGATGATTTATTTAATGCACCAAAAAACACTTGCGCCGAAAATGAATTCAGTGATAGCATCAACATTCTTCAATTAAGTGATGCGATTAGACATAGAAGAGGACTGAATAAAAAATATAATGTTTCAAGCGAAAGTAAAGATTCACAATAATTGAAGAATGAACAGATGAGGATACTTTTCCAAATCTGGAACCTTTTGAAGGAATTTGTTTTACGTCAGCATCATTACAAAGAAACTGCAATGTGAAGGAAGCTGTTGATTGTATATTTGGCAATGAATTTTTCCAAATTATTTCTGAAGAAACAAGTTGTTATCGTTTACAAAATGTACATAAATATAAGGCTAATTCTAAACAAGGAAAATGGAGGAATGACTCATGTTCAGAAAAATTTGTTCGTTCTTGCTGATCAGTATCTATCATATTACTCAATATTGAGAAAAACAAATAAATGGCCGAAAAAGGTAGTATTATATCTCTCCAACTGCGGCCTGTCCAATGTATTCATGATCTATAATTTTTGTAATAATGAAAAAATGAAATATAAAGATTTCCTACTTGCTATGATGGTATTGTGGACGACGGAAGAAAATCAGCGGATACAGTTATGGATATGGAACAAAGTATTTCAAATACAGCAAATTATCTACGCATCGACCTACCATATAGACTCTCTGGTAATATGAAACAGTATATATTTGAACCAATAACGAGGAAAGGCAAGAAGTTCCTAACTAAACAATGTAAAGTCTGTTTGTCCAATAGAGAAAGGAGCGAAACAAGATACTGTTGCATATCGTGCACAACACCATTGCACAATGGAGTATGTTTTACCAGATATCACACTCAAAAGCATTATTCAAGTTTGTGAAATAAATAATATTTAAAATGTACTAAATCTTATATAACTGTTGAAAATTGTGGATCTTAATTGCAGAAATAAAAGTAAAGGAACACTAAGGTTGCACTTAGAATTCATATTAAAATAGCTTTAGATTTATTTAATAAACGATTTCCAGGATCTTCGTCGATATACATTTGCACGCGTCTCAGCACTTTCTTTGTCTCACCATCTTCTATACCACATTGCCAACGGAACAGTTACATTCATCTGTTTTTCGAGACGCCGCGCATACACATACTTCCACACACTCATATTCACATACGTGTGTCACTACTACGTGGTCAATCCAGTCTAGAACACAAAATTATATGTCGGAGATGAAAGAACACCGGAGCCTTTGGAATTTCGGATAATCCCGCAACATTGTAATCTAGAGTCTACCATTGCTGTAATTAAACAATTGTAGTTATTCAATTCGATTGTAATTGTTCGAGACTTGTGATAATGAGATTGGGCTCGAGGTGACAACTGGTCGCCGAACGTAGCCACGGTCACGGCATGGACGTTTTGCCTGACGGAGGTGTGGAGTGGTTGTATGGTTCTCCCTAGAAATGTGGTTGTGGCGGCGTACGGCCTCAAGAATGGGCCTAGCCACATGGGATTGTACCTCGGAGGTGTCAAAATAATGGGACACACGTTGTATTAATAATCAAACTTCAGGCAGAAACTGCTTAGCAACGGCGATTGGAACTTTCTCGATGCTTCCAACGAGTATATAACAAACAAATGCAATCGTACAGCGAGGAAAATTCCCATCAGTTTTTTATTCGTGCGATCGCCTTGGAGAGTGATACATCGAACAGTTTATACCGAGCGTCTCAGCAATCGTATTTTGTCCCTAAAATTATTCTACGCATAGTAAAGAGATTTCCCGTTGACCGTGGATTCGTTTGAACCCAAGAACATTGTTAATGGCGTTCATTAAACTCATTATTCGTTAAACTTATTATTCGTAAAACATATTATTCGTTAATCTTATTATTCGTTAAACTTATTATTCGTTAATCTTATTAATCGTTAAATTTATTATTCGTCAAACTTATTATTTGTTAAACTCAATATTCATTATACTTCGTAAAGGTTTTGTATATACATGTAAATATAATCTCTGCTTCGTAAAACGATGGCTAACCCAAACGAAGAATTGTTACGCGCCTTAAATTCTAATGTTAACCCGACATATACATATCTCAATAATAATAAATAGATGTATAAAATATATAGTAATATTTAAGAACAGTTTATGTGAATATAATTCCAAATGCGAATTAAAAATGTGCACATATGCATCCTATATCTTGCCAAGCATGCTTCTGGAGCGTTCAAAAATGTGCCCGCCCTACGCAATGTGTTAAAAGAACCTCCTGAGATATCGTGCCTGAGTAATTTCGAGAAAATCATACAAAAAGAGCGGAAGCGTTGATGAAGAATATCGTAAATTCTTCATTGTGAATGAACTCTCCATTATTACCTTGATACGTAACATAATTTAGCGACTTTAAGAATTTGGTAAGAGGGTAGAATAGTTCTGGAAAGACAAAATCATTTCGACATCTAAGGAGAAACGTTAGAAGAATTGTAGAAACATAAAGTTGAAGATAATCGTGGACATAGTTGAACTTCTTTCCTTTATTTACTGTATTGTTTGTTATTTAAAAATGTTTTGTTTAGTTTTAACGCGAGTGATTTGGATATATTTCGTATATTAATATACCCGTTTAGAGATAATTGGTAGAAAATCAAATGCAACGCTTGACGAAGCACCAGTGGAGGTATGCCACGAACAAGAGCGGTTATTTATTTTTTTTTTTTTTTTTTTTGGTAAATTATTTACAATAAATTCTCATTGAGAATTTTAAGTCAATTCTTTTGGCGTGGTACTGTAACTTTAATTATAAGAGTTTATAGTATGTTTGCTTCTAGTTGAATCTAATGCTTCAATCTAAAGGGTATCGTCCTTTTTAGCCTGCGGATCTGATCCGTCGTCTCAAGTAATTGGGTAACTAATGGGTTTTGGTGATTGTTAACTCTTATATTGTATCTGTTTCTGAACTTGGATATTTCTTCTTTAACTTTTTTTTCGTGGAGGAAACCTTCATAGGCGCTCCGCGCCCTCCGGGGAGAGGTCGCCGGATAGTGCCGGGTTCGTACCGGCTAAAACCTCTACAGTGGTCACCCTACGATTGGTAGGAGAGCTCCGGGATCCCTTTGCGTATTACCGCCGGGGAACTCCTTCGTCTTCTCCCTGATGGTGCACTCGGAAGTCATACTTGGTTGGTTGGGCCGTTAGGAGGGACCACTCCTCCTAACGCGACTCTATCTGGGCCGTCGTGCAAGTTCGAGGGGGGGCAGACCCTCCTCGGCGTGACGGCGCTCTCGATGGATGTCGTCCTCTAGCCCTTTCTCTCTCGGCGCGCACATTTGCGAGCATGACTTGCTCGCAGTATTACTTCATACGATCGCTCCGGGGGCTAAACTCTCGCCGATGGCGAGTCGTAGGACACAGCGCGGTTCCTCCCACGCCGGACTGAACTCCAGCGTGTGCTGTGCCGTGTCTTCCTCTTCCTCGCAGTGGTGGCACGTACTAGTCACCTCCCGCCGAATCCTTAGCAGGAACTCCCGAACGCTCCGTGCCCAGTGAGCACCTGCGTTATCCTGTACGTCAGCGGGCACCCGCCACGATCTCTCGAGGCTTCCCAGTTCGGTAGGACCGCTCCAACGGCTCGATGAAGCCGCACCGTGTCCTCGGCGGCGAGCTGAATGTGCCACCGTTCCCAGGTCTCAAACCATTTCTTCATAAACTGTGGGTATCTTAAGGTCGCGATGTATTTTTTCGTTGGTAACATACCAAGGTGCATCTATTAAGGATCTTAGAGTTTTTAATTAGAATCGTTGGAGAATTTCTATGTTTGAAATACTCGCTGTTCCCCATAGTTAGATCTCATAGGTCCAAACAGGTTTTAATATGGCTTTATGTAGCATTATTTTATTCTGCATGACCTCGCTGGAGAGTTGAGGAGGCAATTATCGGGTCTGAGTGCGATGCTAATAAAGCTGTGTCATCCGCAAATGTCGCTGTGGTTATCTCTGTTAAGGTTGGTAAATCGGCAGTGTAAATGGTGAACAGCAGAGATCCGAGGACACTGCCTTGAGGTATGCCACCTTCTATTGGGAATGTTGCGGTTAGAGCGTCTAAGTATTTAATCATGAACAACCTATTGATTAGATATGATTTTAAGATGGAGTAGTAGGTGTGTGGTGGGATTTTCTTTAGTTTAAACAAAAGTCGTTCATGCCACACTTTGTCAAACGCCTGCTGATGCCCAAGAATACCGCAGAGCAGTATTTTTTCTTTTCTAGATCTTGGCTGATTTTATGAGTTAGACGATGAATTTGCTCTATCGTAGAATATTGCTTCCGAAATCCGAATTGATGATCTGGCATTGCTTTCAAATCCTCTAAGAGTGGAAGGAGTCGTTTCGTTAACATCTTCATAAATAGTTTGGACAAAGTGGGTAGTAGACTAATTGTGCGATAACCGCTAGTTTCGTGTATTGGTTTTCCAGGGTTAGGTATAAGAGTAATTAGTGATATTTTCCAGGACTTAGGATAGTATTCAAGGCGAAGAATTGCATTAAAAATAGAGGTAATGAAAGCGATTCCTTTTACGGGAAGCTCCTTGACAGCTTTGTTACTTATCTGATCATGTCCCGATGCTTTCCTGGGATTTAGATGACGGATTAATTCTATAACTTCCAGAGATGAGAAGGGTTCAATAGAAGAGGATCTGGAAGGGAGAGTGCAAGTATTCCGTTATTTCGGCGGCAATAGTGGAGGAATACGGTTTGAAGACATTAATTAGGTGACTAACTAACTTGGCTTTTTGAATAGGGCTACGCTCCCACTCACCTTGCGGACAGCGAATTGGAGGGATTATTTGCGGAGGACGAGTGAATTTCCTGAATGCCTTCCATAGTAAGTAGTTGGAGTCAGCTGTGAGAGAGAGATTAGCAAGCTATTTTTGAAAACAGTTATTTTTGTAATTTTTGAGAATTTTTGTTAGTTTTCTTGTTGCGTTATTTAGCTTACACTTGTCTTCGGGTGTTCTATGACTTTGCCATACTCTTCTAAGTCTGCATTTTTCTGCGATTTTTATTATTATGTAAGGAGGTATTCATGTTTATTGACAAAACACTTAGTGGGACTGGAAGAACGGATCGCGTTTATTTTGCTGGTTTTTAAATATTCCGTGGCTGCTTCTACATCTTCTTCTATGTTTTTAAGGATATTGAGGCTGATGTTGAATGATTGAATACTTCCCTAAAGAGCTGCCAGTTTGTGAGTTGGTTATGAACAAAGCCATTAAGTTGGTTTGCGATAATTGCTGAGTTAATTGTTGCTACGACGGGTGAATGATCTGAAGAGAGTTCCACAGATGAGTTGATTTGGATGTATCTTGGCGAGATGTTTTTAGTTATAAAAGTTATAAAAGTTATAAAAGTTAGTTATAAAAGTCTAATAAGTCAGGTAGTTTGTTAGTGTCAGTGAGCCAGTAAGTGGGTTCGTTTTTACTGAAGTAGTTAAGACTGTTGACGTTTATGCATTTCAAAAGATTTTTGCCTCTTACTGTGATAAGTCTGCTGCCCCATTGCGTATATTTAGCGTTATAGTCTCCTCCAGCTATGAGTCTATTGTCCAGGCCTTCGAGGAACTTATCGAAGTCTTCTTTGGAAATAGAATTGTCTAGGAGGACAATATACTGCTGATGTGGCGATTGGACCATGCCAATCTTCTATCGCTTCGTTTGTAGCTTGGAGGTAGTCCTTCTGAAATGATGGAAGTTCATAGTGTTTTATGCTGCTCTTGATGACAACTCTGGTGCCGCCGTGGGCCTTTCCACTGGCATGTTGGGTATGGTAAAAGTTATAACCATTTATTTTCAGGTAATTTTTATCGGTGAAGTGAGTTTCAGATAAAAGCATTATGTCAATTTCTTGTTGTTTTAGGAAGAGTTCTAGTTCGTATTTATGCTGAGCTAGACTGGTAGCATTCCAAAGAGCTATGCGTATTGGTTTTATTTTACGTCGAAGCGTGTTAATTTGTCCACGATGATTGTACGCAATGATAGCAAGTTATTAATTTGCTCTGTTTGTTTCGCGATTAATTTTTCAAGCCTATTGAAGTTATCCGTGTTCTATGAACTGGGAACACTAGTTTGTGATTGACCACTATAGATTTTCGGCTTACTTTGACTTCCTTGAACTACCTGTGCATAAGAGATTGAAGGAGTAGTGAATTTTTGTGGATTAAGTGCTTGGTTGGTTAGGCCCTTAACTCTGGGTTTGGGGTACTTGTTTTTATACAAGGTATTGTAGGCTGTGTAACCTTTATATCGTTCGCAGGATGCTCTCCTTGACAAAGGATGAACTTCGCAGGAGTGCACATCTAACGCAGCGGTGATTGTAGTTGCAATATTTCTACGTGTGACCGTACCTTTGGCACCTTTACATTGAACTATCTGTTTTTTTAAATATAAAAGGTGGTTCAATTTTTACTACCGCATTCATTAATTGATTGATATTATAAGCTTTTTTGTTATTTGGCTTTTGCTTTAAGTCAATAAAGAATAAAGATAGGGGGTTTCTTGTGATTCTATGCCTTATATTGCTAATGTCGGTTACTTCGTGGCCATGATTTAAGAGTCCTAACTTCAGTTCATCTAAGTTAGCTGAGTGGTGGATGTTGCGTAGTACCACACGAAAAGGTCTTTCTTGTTTCAGTTGATATGTGTGGAAGTTTGCGTTCAGGGTTTTTAGTAATTTTGTTAGTTTTCTGTAGGAGTCTGCATTGGCCGGCAAGATTTTAACCTGATTATTATTAATTTTTAGTATGTAATCCTCTTGTTAATATCTTTCTCGATAGATTTTATCATTGTTTGAATACGGATAACATCATCAATAAAGATTGGTTGTGGGAGAAGGGTTTTTTGTGTGTATTGATTTGTTGGTGTTTCAACTACGTCCATAGAATTGTCTATAGATTCTAATATTGTGAATCTGTTCTAAGTAGTAACGTTGCTTGTTGACGGTTCGTTCTGACTAGTATTTACATTTTTTTGACTGAATCAAGCTTACGTTTTTTAATGTCAGTGTAGTTTGAAAGATGGGATATATTATCCTTTTGCCACGGAGAACGTAGAACGGCGCGGTTGTAGTTTTGTTCATGAGCATCATCCAGACGACCACAATTGGTGATCGAGGTGCCACGCAGCTCGTCCTAATATCGAGCCAACCCGATCCAGCAGAATACGGGCATGCAGTAATCAACATAGAGTTGGGCGGAAGCTCCAATTAACTCTACCTTTACAGAAATTTTAATCGGTACCCTCTCAACGGGAGGAGGATGTTACGTCGGGCGACCCTCTACTTAGACCAGGACATACACCAGATGTCCGCTCATGCTTACTGCGTACCCTCAATGGTCTTAAGGGCCCATCATAAATCCCAGTAATTTGCTAGCCAACGTCCTTCAGACCGAACAAATGTCTTTTTTCTAAATCGCTCTTTTTAAGAGTATTGTCTACTGCGGCTTGACAAGGGAAAGTTAGTTTTTCTCACGTACGATGCTTCCCACTAGCAACTTTCTATCGAGGGCGGCTAAGGCCCTTCCTAGTCCACCAACCTTCGTTTATCCAATCAGGAGCAATGCCCTCACTTTCCTGATCAAAAATGCCATGAACAAATCCGATGGTCCCGTGTGCTCGACACACTCCTCACTAGCTTTCCTCCGCACGGCATCGTCACCGAACTTCACTGACTTCCATCCTTTGATCAGTCAACATCTCTCTACTAATCGCCAAGTTGCCAAATCTCTTTACTAATCGCTTAGTCGCTAAATCTCTGAACCCATCTCTCGGTTCAGATCTTACATACAATTTATATCTCTCGCGATACTGTAACTCACTACTTGCAAGTCACTCCTACTACAATTAACAACGTAATCTTGTTAATAACTATTCGAGTCGAACACTTCTAACCTTGTTCTAAACGAAATTACACTTCGACACCGTAACCTCTCCGAACATTTATATAATCTGCGAGACAAGTTGCTGGAATAAAGTATATAGTACAGCCTGTTAAACTCAGTGTTATACTAATTCAACCACCTCTATTATCCTAACTGAAATTGGGGATCGATCAGTTTCGTGGGGTCGATTGTATATCGTAACGGGAATTTACGACTCCCTCCTTCGCGATCAATTCCTTCGCAATGGCGTCTCTCCGCGAACGGTCGACTAAACACACGAAGAATATGGCTTCTTCAAGTGTCAGCGCGTTTTATTTATGACTGATATTCCAGTTGCGCTATAAATGCAATGATTAATATTTAGGCTTTCAATCTTGTTAATTAGTAATGTGGCGGCACTCAACAGCAAATACCACCACTCGACACTAACTAGTGTCGGACGACGGCAGCGCAGTGGTTAGCGCCTTAGGTTACGAACATTCGGAACCCGGGTTCAAATCCCGGCGACCGGAGTCCGATTTTTCTTCCACGCATCTAAATTGGAAGAAAAATAGTAGTACCCCATCAGCGACATCTACAAATAGCAGCTCTACAATTATCACGGATAATACCCCTCAGTAACATTACGTATAATTTTTATGTTTCAATCTATGATTATATAGAATATCGGGAAAATTAAGAAATGCTGTAATGCACGTATAATGTTGCGAATTGCTTGTAATAATTAATAAATAATACTTGCATTGGAAATCTGTATGCGTCAGTGCTGGCTTATTTTCTTGGAAACATCAAGGAGGCAATGTAGTATTTAAACTATTTAAATAGGGTCTCGTCATAAATGTTTTAACACTTTTTATGCACTGAGATGTTCAGCCAGAATTTTGCTATTCTAATGAAGAATAAAAAGTTCTTGCGCAACCTATAGGCTTATATAACCTAAAAGATTTACAGAAAAATGGCAGAGTTGCTGTCATGCGGCCATTGTTTGTCTGTCATGAGTCGTAAGTGCCGCAATCGCACTCATACAAACAGATCTTGACTTTTGCTAGACAAATATGTCCGCAAACTCAGTTGTGAAAAATGAACATAGAAAACAACAATGTCCTCATTCTGGTTAAACTATAGAACCGTTACGTTACTCAAGGGCAGCTAGCATCCTTCTCTAACCACCAACATGGAAGTTGACCAATAGCAGTAACGTTAATTTCCCTCATTTTCCGAACGAAGGCATCTCTCCACGAATCCGATGATCTCGTGTCTTTAGACACACCCCATCATAGTTTTCCTCTACAGCATCATCGCGACGGAAAGTAATTCTCTCGTGAGGTCTTATTAGCGAGTTACATAGCGTCTTTACGGTGAATATTTTGCGTTTTAACAAAGAGCTAGTTTAATAATACCTGTATCGTATACAAGTAAATCGAGTCCAACTTAGACTTTGAAGGAAAGTACATTTGTTATCCCGTTGAACGCGGATTCATTTTCGACCCTAAGACCATTGTCATTAGTGTCTAATCACCGCGGTTATTTCTCAATTCTGGAATATCCACGCTTGTACTAATAATCATATTTGCACTAGTTAATGTCTTCTCTATTGCACAACGACAACGCGTAATCCAAACGAAGATTCGTTTCACGCCCCTAACCCTAATTATAATCTGAACCCGACATATATAACGACGAGACAAATTGATACTTGATATTGTCAAGTGCATTTAAAATCGTTCTAAGTACAGAATACAGAGTTAGTCATAATCCTCGCTCGCTCGATGTTACTCGTTATAAGGATACGCGATACTCTACCTTCTGGAGAGCATGATCGTCTATTTATACTGGTCGGGGGAGTACCGGAAAGTTTGAATTCGACTCCAGTTGTCGGTTGCACGTAGCGGCGATATTGTTTTGTCCGGAGTTTGTTTAGTATTACATTTCGTACATCAAGACGGTGTCAATACCCCGAGGCAAAACAACCACATGAGTCACTCTCGATTCGCATCGTCCTATGACTCATGTGCCGCTACAAGCTAACTATACTAAATTGTATAATGACCCAACCGAAAGCTAACTTTTATCTTTCGTTTATAGGATGTATAAGTGAGAGTGAGGCGAGCTTGGGTAAAGCTCCGAGCACAACTGCATGTCAGAAATATTTGCTAGTAATTCGATTAAAAGTGAATATGATTAACGTATCGAGATCGGCTTTGTTAGTTTTTATCATCTCGAGACGGACGACTACTGTTCGACCGTTCGCGGAGAGACACAGTTGCGGTGGTACGCGCCAACGAGAGTCGTAAATTCTCGTTACGGCACGATGAAGAATATAAGGTGAAAAGTTGACTAACAAGTTGAAATGTATACTGTTCCAAGAGATGATCGCAAGTGAAGTTATGTTCTGTGAAGGCGGTATTTATACGGAACTAGTGATGGGTGCTGGACGCCCCATTAACATTATTGCGGTCCCACTAATTATATTTGTACAGCTGGTGGTCGTCTTGACCGAGGAATAGATTCTGGTTTATGTAGTGGGTAACAGGACGTAACATTAACTCCCGTGGAGAGGGTACCGATCAAAAATTCCGTGAATGTAGTGTTACGTCGGGCGACATTCTACCTAGACCAGGCCACACACCGCTGACAGGATGGCAACCAGATGTCCGCAAGCCTTCACTGCGTACCTTCAATAGTCTTAAGAGCCGATCATAAATCTTAGGAATTTTTAAGGTCCTTCAGACCGAACCAAACATCTGCACTAAGTCACTGTCTAAAAGTATTGTTTATTACGGAAAGATAGGAGAAGTTCGTTTTTCTCATATACGATGTTTCACACTAACAACTTTCTCTCCGGGGCGGTTAACACCCTTCCTGCACCTTTCCACACCAATCCAGAAAATTAACCAATTACCAGAGAAGTCCTTCCCTCACTCTCCCAACAAGAACTTGGTCTTAACAAATCAGCTTTTCTCGCATCATTAGACCCACCCATAGCAAGTGTCCTCCGCTGCATCATCGTTACAGAAAGTCAGTCTTTATACAATTTTTGAACCTTCAACATCTAAGCGTGCGTCGCGTACAATACCTCGTTACTCTAGCTATCAATCGAATTTAATTGTATATTTCTAGTCAAGAAGTTGTTGGAATAAACAGTAATTATATCCGTTAATTCAGTGTAAAGTCAATTCAAACATCCTTATTATCATAATCGAAATAAGGGGATCGATTAGTTCATGGCGTCGATTATTTAATCGTAACGGGAACTTACAACTCTCGTTGACGTGCTATCTCGCGATCGCGTCTCTCCGCGAACGGTCGAAACATGTAGAATTATTTGGATCCTCCACCCAATTCCCTTTCGATTGGTGGTTGTCCGGATTCCGCTGGATAGGGTTGGATCGGTAGTGGAACTAGCCGTGTAAAGTCTCGATCCAAATGTTCGTTGTCGTCTGAACAGTGGCCATCCGGATAATGACGTTGGAGCCTGGATGTACCTTGATGATTCGGCCCAAGGAACCACTGTATTGATGGCACGTGATCTTCCCAAATGATTACCTTCGTACCTTCTTTTTTGCCGTGACTTCCCATGCTCCATTTTCTTCGACTGGTCAACTCGTTTCAATACTGCTGATGGCACCAGCTCCATATGTGTTGCTTGAATTATTGTAAGCGTTGCCAGCTGGATAGACGGTTAGATGGAGAGTTCCTGAAATCTCGCTCACGAAAGTTCGTTAATGAATTGCCAATAAGGAAGTGGCCAGGAGTGAGGACAAGAAGGAGGACAAGGAGAGCTGCGACTTATGATTTCGACAGGGCGATTGGATGTTTCTGATTGAATGACATCGGCTAGTGGCTGAGTCCGCCTCCGACTCGCAATATCACTTCCTTGTCGAGAAAATGGTTGAGCGGCTGGAGCTTCCCCCTTACAGCTGTGTCTCTATGTTTTTGTAGATTGCGAATTTTTTCTGAAAAATGACTGAATTGGAGCAGTTTTATGAGCTTGTTGTGCGCAGTAATCTGTGGTTAGAGGTGTTCGCTGTAGAGGTTAGAGACGGTTGTTCTGTTTTTGTCTCCACCGAAGGCAACGAGTAGTGATTCTCAACAGTTTGGGCCAGGAGGAATATCTTTCTAATAAACTGTGATCGGCGGGTGTCGTAGACAGACAAATCGCCTTTTCCTGCTCCGGTACTTCAACCAATGGTGTTGGGCTCCACGATAGCCAGCACCCTTCAGGTTGATATAGTCATTCTGGTCCATGTTGCCAAATGGTCGGGCGCAGAAATTTTTCGCGCGATTCATCTCGGGAGATAAGACCTGCAAGATAATCGGCTGTAGGAACGTGACGCCAGACATTGTTATGGGTCTTTGTTTGAATTTCGGCCACGCGGTTAGCGACGAAGGTGTTAATCCAGTGAAGGACGATGGTGGAATCAGTGCAGTAAACGGTTCGAGTAATTTTATCTGGTACGGCTTGATGTAGCGTAGCGATGAAGGATGTGTAAAGAAGTGCTCCACTCAGCTCAAGCTGTGGAATGATTTGGGCTTTGAGCGCAGCTACTTCTCATTTTGATATGTGTAACCGGGTCCAGATGTAACCGTCAGAATTGATGGTTCGGAGATAAACACATGCCCCATATGCCGTCTTACTGACGTCACAGAAGCCGTGTAATTCAATCTCTGTCGCAGACTTGATTATTGTCTTACGAGGGAACTTGTCGTTATTCAATAGTGATAGCTGTGCATAGTATCTGTCTCATTCTGTATGTAAATCCGCCGAAAGGAATTCATCCCTGTAACAACATCTTTGCCTGAACGATCACCGGCGCGAGCAACCTGGTTGGTCATAAATTTTCGCTATTTCGGAGCTGAATATACGTCTAGAGTCGAAGGAGGAATTCGAAAAGACGCAGGGGGTTTTCAACGTTTGAGATTCTCCCAGCTGTAGTTTTCGGTTGGTGTCTTGTTCGGATAATCCTTGTATCAGTTCCTGGTCGTTGGGCGCCCATCAAACCTTCGTATCGGCTCCGGTGAGGGCGTTGTCGACGTAGAAATGTCGCTGAAGGACAGAAGAGGCTGGAGGGAATTGATGTCCCTCGTCGTCTGCCAATTGTTTGAGACACCGAATAGTTGGTACGGGGCTGCAGGCAACCTGAACGTCACAGTGATGAGTTGTTATGTCTCAACTTCCCCGTTGTCGTTGCCCCACAATATTCTATGCTATTTTCTATCTTTTGCACGAACGAGAAATTTCCGGTAGATCTTAACGTCGCCAGTAAGCACATATTGGCGAAAGCGGAATCTCAGGAATATACGGTATAAATCTTCTTACAGCTTGGATCCAGTATGGAGGATGTCGTTTAGAGAAACTCCGGTGGTGTTTGGTGCAGATCCGTGCCCTAATTCCAAGTGAATACTTGCATGACAGCATAATATTCGGCTTCAAGTTTTTTGTCTCGTTGGAATCGGCGGTGGAGATAAACGAGTCTTTCCGTCACAATTGTTTTTGATAACCCAAGTGACGGTAACTTGTCGATGAATGGGAGCGTGACGATGTATCGTCCTTCATTCCCGCAGGGGGGGGGGTACTACCGGGAGTGCAGAACAGCGTTTGTTTTTCCTGGCCTTTTCCTTCACGACTCCAGTCCGCTTGCATGAATCCTTTAGGTAACGGCGAACCCACGGACCCGACGCCAGTCTAGGAGTAAGCAGGGAGGACCACTGAGAGTGTAGAACTGTGTATCGGGACTGCAGCCCGCTTGTATGAGTCCTTAGTGACGCTCACACGAACCTGAGCCAGGGAGGAACCGTCAGGACAAGTCCAACGACCGAGACCATCAGCATCGAGCGAGGTCAGAATCTGTGACCCCCGCTTACGTAAGTCCAATTTGGTTTTGTTGAGTAACAGTGGCTGCAGGAACCTCGGCTTGCAGTGACGTGGCCGTCCCTCCTCAGCGATAGTCCCATCAATGACTTAGATTGGTACCACGGGAACCAAGATCAGCCCCGAAGGGATTGGCTCTCCAATGACGCGGTGAGCGGTCATAACACGGTGCGCCCCATGCCAGGTGTCGCCGTGCAAGACTGGCTGTTTGGGGAAGCATGCAATTTGGCAACACCGCGGTGCTGGATCGGCCAACGTCTAAGACCTACCGGAGGACGGGGTGGCCTGAAATGGTCGTGCCGAGAAGCGTCCACGTCCTCTGCCACGTCAACGCTTTCCGAATCTTTATAAATGGGAGACCCACTACCTCTCCCACTCCATCGCCGCCTTCCGGAGCATCATTGGCTCGCAGAAGAGAACAACTCTTAGCCTGTACCTGTAATAACTCTATATTTTTTCCATTTTTCGATGGTTGTTACATGTTTCTGTATTAACCGATTTCAATGAAACGTATATGGCTGAAATGTATGTGAGTATGGGAAAGTATGTATATGGCTGAAAAAATTCTTCAAAATGTGTTATTTAAATTTTCATTACATGCCCAGATAAAAAAGTTGAAAAAGAGCACCTTTACTCGTTTCTGCGTGTTGCGAATTATCCACTAAAGGGCAACCGGTCAGGTCAAACTGATCCGTCGATATCGCGTACCTCGGATGACAACGCTCAAGGTGGAGAAGGTTTAATAGATCGAGTTAGTGTAACTTAGCACTATATTTGCACTTGTTGTGTAAAGCAAAGTGTGATGTTATGAACACGTCGATGGTAAAATCTTGTTGAGAGTGAAGTATTTCATCCGCACGGTACGATGTCTGATGATGAACTGTCCTAGTATGTTGCTGATTCTCTCACCCAGCCGTTGGGTCTCGTCCACCCCTCGTGTCTTCCTGGCTGGCGTTTTTCCCGGAGTTTTTTACCTGACCTCGGATTCATTAGGTTTACAGCCCGGAGATGACATGTAATTCGGAATTTCTTAAAGAAGCAGCACTCAAAATTTCAACCAAAGGCCTACATACGTGATCATGGCTGCGGACGGTTACGGAAAGCGTACGTGGTGGGGCTATGAGAAAACACAAAGGGATGCTTAAGGAAGAAAGACAAATTAACAGGCAGCCGTGAGTTGAGAAGTGTTGTCAGCGTCGTCAGAGAATGCCGTCATCGTTGTCGAGGAGGGTGGTCCGCGTGAAAAAATGCGTTGGAACCGTGGTGACGAGAGTTGTATATTAACTATTTAATTTTCTTACTTATAGCACATTACTGTATTAAGTTCACGTTAAATAACCATCGTTTCCTGTTTAATCCATTCTAAATAAATAAAAACATCCTACAATAGAAACCTAACATTCGATAGCCAACGCCTTTTGCTCATTTAATTTCTTGGGAACTGACGAATTTTTAACGCTTTACAGCAGTAAATGACTTCATGTTCAATGTCATTGAATTCGCTTCAACAAACTTCATAGTAAGTACTAAGAAAAGAAAATATTTATGTGGTTCCGTGCAATGATAAAAAAATATTCATGCCTCTGGAATTATTGCGCGATATTGTTATTCTCATACTTGTGCATCTCGAATAGACAAATAGATATGAACTTTTACGTGAAACCATAAAATTAAATAGATTCGTGTAACGTGGAACACAATAGATCCTGGTCTATTCTAACGTGTAATCAAACAGAGCGGATCCATAACTTTATAGAAAATATACAATAGTATAGGGTAGCGTGTGTCATCTTCAGTACCTAGCCGCATTGTGCAGTACTAGTCCGGGAACAACCAGAACCATAAGTATGAACGCTCTCATTTCTTCTCTGGTACTATTAAAGCAATGGAGAAATGCAATTGCTGATCTAATATCTCCTCTCTCTGAAGGCATACAAGTATGCATATACCCATGAATGCTGTTGGCTTCCATTGATTCTTCTTTAATAAGTACTTTACCGAGTGAACGTCGTTTATGAGTAGAGGACGCTTAAATGAGTGTCGAATTTCTAAGTCGGTATGACAGTCACATCGGGCTACAAAGATGCAAAAGATAGTGTATCTATTTTTATCTTGCCTATATGTGTATTTACTTATTTATCTGCCTGACTTACCGTCATTATCATCTGACTGTGTTCTCTTTTCACCCGGTAGGTGGCACCGTCTTACCTTTCCTTATCTTATTAATTTTTCTCATATTATCGTACCAACATGCCGTTTCTGTTTATCGCTTCCACGTTGATCTTTATCACTCTAGTCTCGTATTTCTCTGAATAATTTCAACTCGCTTTCAAACTGCCTTTTCTCTCACTTTCCTTCTGTATCTTTACTTTCTCGGATTAATCACTTCTTCCTCTTACCCTTTTACTACTACTTTATCTTTTTCATTAAACCATGAAAACTACAATTTTCTTTCCTCCCTTATTAACACTTGTTATTTCTACACTTATCAGCACAGGGCCCTCAATATCAGAGATCGACTAAATATGTTCCTATGTAAATAAAAATGCAAATATTTTTTCAAATATACACGGTATATCTATTTCATATTTCGGGGAAAATATTTCTTCCAAATATGACAGAAATATTTGTTTAATACTTGAAAAAGAACATTATTTTGCTGTATATAAAAGAAATATTTATATGAATAGTTTATTTTAGCCTCCAGACCGTAAAAAATGTGCTTACCATTCATATCCATCTATTTATACGCATATCTCTAAGTTGACACTTATTTTCTATATTTATTTTATATTAAACAAAGCGCATGATTCAGAGTGTTTAAATAGCAAGAAAATAATAAAGAAAAAGTACAAAAAAAACCAAGTGATATGCAAGATATGCAACATATAATTGCTTTGATTGATCTATTTGGATGATAACCGGGTATTAAATTATTTCAATAGATTCTACTTTTCCTGTATTTTCCTGCAGAATGTAGACACATTGTGAATAGTTTAAGGATTACAGTTTTAACATTTTCTCTGGAAGAAGTGATAATTTGTGACCAATGATTTCTTTGAGATCTTTGTTCGTCATAATGAGTCGAATACATTCTAATTAAACCAGTTGACCGTAAACCTCCAAACGGGACGGACCTCTCAGCCTAAAAAGGGACAGCAGGCTTAGGCCCTAGCAGTGTGCGCGTCAAAGTAAACAACCACCCTCTAAAGGAAAAAGAAAGTGACAAAAAGTGACAAAAAGTGAAAAATACTGCAGTGACATCATCGTGATGTAAATAAAAAAAAATAAGACAAAATAAAAGTATATAAAAAAATAGAAGTTACCGAGAATGATGCAAAAAGAAAGGCAACGGAACCCACCTTAGAATTAACAAGAAAACCCACCAAAAGAAAAATAAATCCGCAAAAAGCGGCCAAGGAAATCAACAGCTTAAGACTTTCCGCGCAAAAGACGCGGAAACTCAACCCTCAACCAAACCTAGATGCCAGAACCAAAGGATTAGAAGAAATCCTAAAAAACACAAAACAAGAGTTCCTCTCCGTCCAGGACGAAAGTACTAAGGAAGCCAGAAACATGAGACCCGTAAAAGCTGCCTCGCCCCCAGCGATCACAACACATAACCGATTCAGCTTGCTAGAATAAGAACCACATCCACAGTCACAGCCGGGACCAGCAAACTACCCAACGCCAAACACAACGCTAGAGCAAATAAAACAAAAAAACCAAATACTACGTGGCAAAATGGGAAAACACAGTCCCACCCCAGACGGACACCCCACCAGATACGCTGCAGAGGAGCGTACGAAGACCCCATCCACTACAAGGGAACACAAACCGCCGCCTATCAATATAACTTTACAAGACACTAAGGACACAGTAACGCTCATAGAGAAAGTATCCAAGATCAATCAGTTTTATATCAAAAGGATACACTCAGGTAAGCATGCTCTCTACCTCCGAAACCTATCCGATTTCCACACAGCGAAAGAAACGCTCCTGGCAGCCAACACAACCTTCTATACGTATACACCCAAAACAGAGAAACACCACACATACTTGCTAAAAGGCTTAGACAATAGCTACACCGAAATGGAAATACTCACAGACCTACAAGCCTTGCAAATAGACGACGTAAAATTCACAAAAGTCACACGATTCACGACAGAAAGATAAAGGGAGAACAATATATTGTTCCCAATTTACATAATACAAGTATCCCCCGACAGCAACATAAGCAAACTGCTAAGAATAAACCATTTTAACTACTACAAAATAAAATGGGAAAAAATAATTAAAAAAAATAATGATATAACTCAATGCCACAAATGCCAGCGACTAGGACACACAGCACAAAACTGTAACCTAAACTACCGCTGCGTAAAATGCACCGAGCCCCACGGCCCAGGCGAGTGCAAAATAAAAAAAGAAGATGCAGTAACCAAGGAGAAAATATTCTGCGTTAACTGCAAAAACTACGGACACCCCGCGTCTTACAAGGGGTGTCCAAAACTCGTGGAGCTGCGGAAAAAGCTAGCTGAAAAAAAGGAAAAAGACAAGGAAACAAAGATAAAACGAATTGCCCAAATAAGCCGTAAATACGTCCCAGAACTAAAGTTCTCTGACGTAGTGAAACAACAAACAAAACTAAACCAAATAATCGAAAACACAACACAAATAACAAACTTAAATCCGCGATCAAGCCAAAGCGCAACTACAACCGATAACACCCCCCCCCTCCAACAAAGCATTATAAACGTTATCGAAGACTTCAAAAAAAAGTATCCTACAAGCGTTAAAAGAACAACAAACGCAATTAAATGAAATAAAAAAACACTATCAACACACGAAGAAAGGATCGACGCCATCTTCAGCACTTTTAACCGTGCAGAAGATGAATAGCCAAAATCCACTAAACCAACAATTACAGCAAAAAACACATAAATTAAACTTAAAACGCCTGAAAATAATAGCAATAAATGCCAACTCTCTAATTTCAAACCAAAAAAGATACAGTATGCTAACCCTAATAAATAAAGAAACCCCCGACATCGTACTCGTCTCAGAAACAAAACTAAATAAAAAACACAAAGTACACTTCAAAAACTACTCCATGATAAGACACGACAGACCGAACGCCAGCCAAGGAGGAGGAACAGCAATCCTCATAAAAAACCCCATAAAACACAAAACAATTCTAAATGACAAAATAACAAGTTTCAAAATCCTAGAAACAACGATCATAAAAATAAAAATAAGCAATAAGGAAAACTTGTTTATCACTGCAGCCTACGCAACCCTCGGAAACCAGAAAGAATTTAGCGACGAATTCAATAAACTTTTCGAACTCTTACAGCTCAATAAACCGGAAAACTACTATATAATAGCAGGCGACCTGAACGCAAAACATACGAGCTGGAAAAACGAAACAAACAACACGAGAGGCAACTTCATTAGAAACTGGCTAGACAATAAAAGCATTCACTACAAAACAACCTTATACAGCTCCGAGCTACCCTCTTACCCAAAAGGACGCTCATACCTGGACATATGCCTAGCAGATGCACGACTAAAATTTCAAAACCTACGTCCAAATAGCACCCTCAAAACCTCAGCCTATGACAGTGACCATAACGCCCCAATATTTCACGTAAACAAGAACACATCTGACCTCCTAACACTCGAAACACAGACTGAGATACCCAGGTACAACTACAAAAAGGCAGACTGGAAAAAGTTCCAAAACATACTCGAACAAAACTGCGACCTAAAGATCTACAACAACGTCAACCTAACAAACAGACAAATCGACTCATTCATAGACGAAATAGAAAAACATACACAAATCGCTCTCCAAAAATCTGTGCCAAACATAAAACAAAAAAATTCATGCGAGCCCTATATCAACAACAAAATAAAAGAGCTACATCGAGACAAAAGCTACATAATCTCCAAGATAAACAACATAAAACTTAACTATTCTTACGACAAAGGAGAAGAATTAGAATTCCTAAAGTACCTACTAGACAAAATAAAAGCGCAAATAAAACAAGAATTCGCAAACTCGATAAACCATTACTGGACAAATAAAATAAAAAACATCTCCAAAAACGACTCAGCCAACATGTTCCCACAAATAAATCAAATCTTCAGACCAAAAGGACAAAGCCCCATCCCACCTCTCAAATTGCCCCCAGAAGAAACCTCCCTCATCCAAGAAGCAGGTATAACAACACACAACACCACCAAAGACACCGAGGGTAACTTCATAATAACTAAAACAACAGAAAAACTAGATATCATCGGCACCCACTTTTCCAAAATACACACACAAAACGAACACATGGGCCGAGATCAACTAAACAGAATTATCATCCCGGAAACAAACAAACTCAAAAAAGAAGTGGAACAAGACAAAACGCTAAACAAAACAGTCTGCACATTCTCAAACGAAAACACCGCAGACAATCCCAAACAACCAGATCCAGAAATAAACTACTTCACAAATTACAATCAACTAAACACAATCTTCTCCAAACTAAACAACAAAAAATCCTCCAGCTTCGACGGCATCCCAAACATTTTACTCAAGCGCCTACCGAACAAAATAAAATGGTACTACACAGTACTCTTCGACAATGCACTAAACAACACACATTTCCCCAAGAAATGGAAAAAAGCCAAACTGATGGTTATTACAAAAAAAGACAAAGACGGCTCATCGCCCGCAAACCTACGACCCATAGTCTCCTCCCCAACATAAGCAAAGTATTTGTAATAATCATAAACAACCCCCTAACCTCCTTCTGCACAAAAAATGACATAATCCCAAAAAATCAATTTGGCTTCAGGCACAAACACTCCACAATCCACGCAATAAACAAACTTACGTCGGACATCTGCTGGGCCTTAAACGCAAAACAACGAGTAGCCGCCCGCTTAATAGACCTAGAAAAAGCTTTCGACACAGTCTGGATCCCAGGTCTCATATACAAATTGCTCAAGATAAACCTTCCTAAACACCTAATTAAAATAATCTGAAACATGATCACAAGCAGAACATTCGTAATGACCGAAGGTTCAAACACATCAAGCAAAGAATTCTCCGTAACAAACGGTCTGCAACAAGGTACAGTAAATTCCCCGCTACTTTTCAGTATTTACAACAGTGACTTAATAACCTCTTTAATATCAATACATCTACCCACAAACGCTCCATAGCCTTCGCAGATGACCTAATCATCTACGTAACAGGCCGCAAAACTAAGACAATAAAAACGGAACTGCAAGAACTTTTCGAAAAAATAAACGACTATTACCACGCATGGAAACTAAAAATCAACACAAGCAAATGCGAAACCATACTGTTCAGACCCAACTTAAGTGAAATCGGCCCAACAGAAAGAGAACACTGCAGAAAATTCCACATAAAAAAAAAAGCAAACAAAGGGGCACTCATACCACACAAAAACTGCGTAAAATACCTAGAGGTAAACATAGACTACAAATTAAACTACAAGCAGCACACCGAAACCCAACTTGCTAAGGCCAATAAAGCATTCTGGAGAATAAAAAGATTATTCTTCTCCAAACATCTCGACAACAAAGTAAAAATACTATGCTACCAAGCACTAATCAGACCGATCATTACCTACGGCTGCCCAATCTGGTACAACATATCAGCCTCCCAGATGGAAGGGAAATCGTAACGGGAATTTACGACTCCCGTTGACGTCTCTCCTCGCGATTACGTCTCCCCGCGATTGGTCGAAAATATACAGACGTTTATTTTTCTTATTTTCATCAAAAGTCAAATCTTCTTACTTTTGAGACTAGAGCGCAAGGAGAAGAAGTACAGTTGACCCTCCTGATAATATAGACTGGTTGTAAGCTGCATTTTAACTTAGACTTGACTCACTTGTCTCTCCTATATTATTACGGAAGAAAGCTCAGCGTGGGTGTGCCCTTTGAACGAAGAACGCGGATTCGTTGTTCACACTTTTCGATAGGAAAAGTGAGGGTAACGATCCGCGCTGTCGATTGGTTATGACCCACGTTAATGCCCGAAGGTATGAGGAGGAAGAGTCGCGACGGAGATTCATTCTCTCGTGAGGTCGTATTAGCAAGTTACTTAGTATCTGTACGCTCGGTGGGTATTCCACGTTTTCGTAAAGAGTCCGACTTAGATTTTTGTGAGCACGTACATCTATCATCCCGTTGACCGCGGATTCGTTATTGAACCTAAGACCAACAGCACTAGTATCGCGAGTGTCCAACCGCCGCGGTTGATTGTTGAGTCGGTAGTATCCATACTCGTATTAACAGACCTTACCTTCGTTATAACCCAACGATGGCCAATTCCAATGAAGATATATCAAACGCCCACAACCCCATTCCTGACGCCTCTGTGACATATATATAATAACAGATACATAATAAGAATAAACACATATGTTACGACCGTTCGCGGAGAGACGCGGTCGCTAGGAAAACGCGTCAGCGAGAGGCGTAAATTCTCGCTACGATTCGGTTAATCGACGCCGCGAATTAGTCGTTCCCCTGTTTCCGTTAAGATAACAGAGGTGGTTAAATGAATGTAACACTGTATAGTGAGTTATATATCACCGTTTATTCTAACAACTTGTAAAGAAGACAGTTACGCTGGTGCGTATGTATAAGATGAGTAAGTGACTGATCTACGGGTGTATTCCCGGTCAAAGGATGTTGACTGTTCGAAGGATGGAAAATCAGTAGTGTTCGGAGACGATGCTGTGACGGAGGAAAGCTAAGGATGGGTGTGTCTAGCGCACGGGACCATCGGATTTGTTCGTGACGATTTTGGCTAAGAGAGTGAGGGAAATAGGCTTCGTCGTTAGTTGGTCAAACGAAGGTTGGTGGGCTAGGAAGGGTCATAGCCGCCCTCGATAGAAAGTGGTTAGTAGGAGGAAAGTTGCATCCTACGTTAGAAAAACTAACTTTCCCGTGTCAAGCCGTAGTAGACTGTTACGACTGTTCGTGGAGAGACGCGGTCGCTCGGAATACGCGTCAGCGAGAGGCATAAATTCTCGCTACGATTCGGTTAATCGACGCCCCGAAATAGTCGTTCCCCTGTTTCGGTTAAGATAACAGAGGTGGTTAATTGAATGTAACACGGTATAGTAAGTTATAAATCACCGTTTATTCTCACAACTTGTAAATAAAACAGTTACGCTGGAGCGTATGTATAAGATGAGTAAGTGACTGATCTACGGGTGTATCCCGGTCTAAGGATGTTGACTGTTCGAAGGATGTAAAATCAGTGTTGTTCGGTGACGATGCTATAGCGGAGGAAAGCTAAGGATGGGTGTGGCTAGCGCACGGGACCATCCGATTTGTTGGTGACGAATTTGCCTAAGAGAGTGAGGGAAATAGGATTAGTTGTGAATTGGGAAAACGAAGGTTGTTGGACTTTGGAAGGTTCTTAATTGCCATCGAAACAAAGTTGCTATTAGGAAGCATCGTACGTGAAAAATCCCAACTTTCCCGTGTCCGGCCGTGGTAAACAATATTCCTTAGAAGGTAATTTAGCAAACGATGTTTGTTCGGTCTGAGGGGCCTGAGCAGGCAAATTATTGGGATTTATGACGGGTACTTAAGGCTATTGAGGGTATGCCGTTAGGATGAGCGGACGTCTGGTGTCCGTCCGGCCCGCGGTGTATGACCTGGTCCAGGTAGAGTGTTACGTGTCGTAACATAGACAATGGATTTAGAAATGGTACGGAAAACAGATGTTTGTTCGGTTTGAAGGACCTCGACTAGGAAATTCCTGAGATTTATGGAGGATACTTGAGACTATTGAGGGTACGCAATAAGTATCCGAAGACATCTGGTTGCCATCTTGCCCGCGGTGTGTGGCCTGGTCTAGGTAGAGTGTTACGCGACGTAACAACATACATACGTACATAATTAAATTACAGAATATATAATATTATAATAAAGATATAAATATAATATGAGATACCTAATACGTAAAAATTTTATGTTCTGGTTCATTTCATTGGCCGCTGTACTCATTTACATTATCACATCTTGCTCATCAGTTTGCAATGGCAATAAAATTTCAACCAGGTAATCTGAAATACAGTAGAGCCTCCCGTATCCGACTTAACAGGGAGGCAGAACAGTTCGGATAATGGAACAATCAGTTTAATATGAAATTTCATTTATTGAAACATAGATTAAGATTGATTGACAATTCTTTTAAGTATCTATGGGTTTCTTATCTTCTTGGCTGTTAAGTCACATAATTCTTTCAACATAATTAACTGCAAAGAGCTACAATCTTTTTGTACTCTGAGTCATTGAGGCCATTTCTCGAATACGTACGTTTGAAAAGGCACCTTCTCATTATCATTTCGAAGATTAAAAAGGAAGCACCCAACAGATCTCACAAAGGACATAACCTAACATACAAACACTCACCACACTAAAGGAATAAATCAATCAAATTCGAAGATGGTATCCCACAGGGGGTAGCCATCCACATGCTATATTACTATATCACTAAGCTATAATATTTTACCAAATGTCCTACTGGACAAATTGTAAAATGTAAATAAATAAATAATAAAAAAAAATTATCATTTCATTAACTGTTTCGCAATGAAGCCAGTTCATAATATCAGTACGTATAACGTGTGTCATTTGGCCCTTCCTAACACTATGTATATTTGCAAATTCTACTGCATTTACATCACCTTCGAGTTTTTCTTTTGTTTTGTTTGGATAGCTGGATCGCCATTAGTTTCATATTAATGTCTTATAATCAGAATTCATTGAATCTAGTAAAGGAAAGGATACATTATAATACATGAACATAGGATACATGAACGCTAATAAAATATGTATACAGTACATATTTCAAACAGAAGAGGCATTCGTTATAAGGAAATATTGTGTTCGGATAATAGTATTAAGATAATCGGATAATGGGTGCTCGGATAAATCGGGACAGGGGTTAGGTGTTTTTACAGGCTGTTTGGTTGCAGAATCTTGAAGCTAAAATAAGATGAAAATGTAGAATAAAAAAATTGCGCTTTGTTTTTTTACACGAACGATAGATGGGCAACAGCTTACCCCGTGCAAGTCGTAAAGGAGAAGACTATAACGTTCGGTGACGTAAACCATCTTGCGCAACATTTTTTAAGAAAAATTATTTGTTATAGATTAAACCTGTTTACTCATTGAAATCTATAACCGCACATAAATAAATCATGAATGCAGAGCACATATAAAATATGTTTATACAGATTTCAAATACGCACGCGTTCACGGGTGGGGACAGGAAAATCACACAAGCATTACGTATTCTCATGGTGCTACTAAATGTGGGCGAACACAGTCTCGCATGAACCACACACATTTTCCACACAAATTACTGATCACGGTATATTACAATACTCGCAAGCATACACATAAAATAAAAAATGAAGACGTGAAACAAAACGACATAAAGATTAAGTATTAATTAAGTATCAATTAAGATATCGTTTTGTAATAATACGAATTAATGTACAGCCACATGAAAAATTGTATTTATTGTGTTGCATATCTATTTTACCCTCTTTTAGTCCCTTTTTTGGTGAACGATTTTACTGTGTAAAAAAAGTGTTTACACATTACACTATGAGCATCCTTGACATAACGCAATTATTTGATTCATGCAAATCGAAAATATAATTGTTGAATTATGTTTCTTTTTGTGAATATTATCCGTAGACTCCTCTAAAAAGAAATATATAAAAAGGTATCAACTATAATCAGTTTTCTACATTATTTAACACATTTTTCCACTTACTATTTGTTGGAAATGCTAATCTATGGGAAATATTAGGATTGGAAGTGTGAAGTATTAAAAGATACAATCAATAAAGAAACAAATGAAAATGGAATCAATAAAGGATTGAATAAAACGGATATTCTCGAAGAGTTCTACGCCGGCAGTAGGATTCCTGTGACTAGAGCAACCGGTTTTGTTGGAAAAGGTCTCCTGGAAAAACTGATCCGCATGTGTCCGCGCATAACTGTCATTTTTATACTACTTCGTCCAAAAACGGATGAAACGATAGAACAACGATTTAAGAAGCTCATAGATGATCCCGTTCGTAAATATTATTCTTGTTTCTTTCAATATTTATGCTTGTCAGGAGCCGAATTGATTAAATTTCTTTTCTGGAACTGAGCTGGTATTTTTTCGTCTTCAGATTTACGATAACATTAAAGCGATACATCCCTCAGTTTTGAGCAAAGTTTACCCCGTCAAAGGAGACGTGAGTCTGCCAGATTTAGGTCTTTCGCGAGAACATAGAAATCTGTTGTTAGAGAAAGTAAACATAGTGTTTCACGTCGCGGCCACTGTGATATTCAACGAGCCGTTACATGTGGCTGTTAATGTGAATACGAAAGGTACTGCTCGTGTCATCGAACTTTGGAACGAACTAAAGCATCCAATTAGCTTCGTCCACGTTAGCACAGCTTTTAGTAATGCTAATCTACATGAGATCGAGGAAAGGGTTTATACGTAAAGATAAGTTATGCGCAAACGTTGTTCCATAGTTTACGAATATAATATTTGTAATTATAGCGTGAAAAATATGTTCACTTATTATTGACTTTTCAGCACGAGCTTGAAACCTTCAGAGGTGATCGATATGTGTGACAAATTCGACAAAACGTCAATCAACGTAATGGAAAGAGGATTTTAGAAACTTATCCAAACACATACACATTCAGTAAGAATTTAGCAGAGCAGATCGTAGCAAGCAAGTGCAAAGATCTGCCAGTTGCGATAGTGCGGCCAAGCATAATTGGTGCCTCTTTGGAGGAACCATGCCCTGGTTGGCTAGAGAATATTTCTGCAATAACAGGTATTTTCAGAAATCTTTTTCAATGATAATTGTTCAACATTCGTCACATTTCAGAAAAGTGGAGTTAATCTGTTGGTTTTTGGGAAGCTAAATGAGAGGACTTCCACTAGATCATCATTATTATAGTTCAAGTTTGTTGTTGTTCACAATTACGAGAATTCTTTCCAGTCTATTTAGTGCTACATATCTGCTAATCGAAAATCACAAATAATTTCTAAACCAATTTAATGTTACCAGGTATCCTTCTGTTAGCCAGTAGAGGATGTGCAACAGCAATACGGGGTAGGAAAGATGCAAGATTAGATGTAGTGCCCGTCGATTTCGTAGTTGACACGATAATATGTACTGCATGGCATGTCACGCTACATCCTGAGTACGAAGTCAAAGTTTACAACTGTACGAGTAGCGCTATTCCTTTTAGGTAAAATTTATTACGAATCTTTTCAACTCATGTAATTCGATTGTTACAGTATTCCAAAAGCTCAGTTTATTTATCAGTAAGTAATGTGAACAATAGGCAAATAAACGTAGAATACAAAAGTTCGCTTTTGCTCTCAATACTTCAATTTAAAAAAGTAGTGACATAACATAATATTTATCTAAATTACATAATATTTCCCGAGATACACAAATGACAGTAAACTGTGCTTTAAGCATAATTGCAATAATTGTAATAATGTAAATGTTCCAATTGTCAAGGTGGGGTCAGTTGCAACAGCTCGTGTTGAAGTATAGCAGAGAAACGCCACTGAACGATACACTATGGTACCCGGGTTGCCCAATGATAGCTAATAAATATATTTTTAACGTTCTAAGTGTAATTCCGTATGTTTTGCCTGCGTTCGTCATAGATACATTTTTAAGACTCCGAGGTAGTAAACCAATGTGAGTATTCTATCGATCCTCGAACAACGAGGACAATTTTTCTGGGGTAATCTTTGTGTTCATCTACATTAATAATTAAAAATGATATTTCAGAATGATGAAACTTCTAAAATCTGGCTACAAGTTGTCCACATCTGTAGTACATTTCACCACGAACGAATGGACTTTTCAAAGGGATAACTGTTCCGACTTGGCGAGGAAGGTGAAAATGTTGAACGACAGCGATATGGTGAAACTAGATTTACGGGATATGTATTGGGAGAAGTATGTTGAAGTTTACCTGATAGGAATTAAGAAATTTATTCTAAAACAAGAGTTTCAGCCAACAGCCCGACAACGATTAGCAAGGTGCGTATAAAAGTATCTTCGTATAAAAAAATAGGAACTAATATAAATACATATATTTTTGATTATTTCAGGTTGTACTGGATACATCAGATCACCAAAATATCCGGTATAATAATTTTGTTATGGATAATATTATATTTTGTATACTGACTACTTGAACGTTACTTTTTTATCTTTGAACCAAAGACAACATAAATACAATTTTATGAAGAAGGGATTTATCATCCTTTTCATTTTGTCTTTTCATTCGTCTCCTTTCCTAATAAATCCATTTATGACATTGTTTATTTTTTCTATAAAATTGTAATAAGAATGCAGGTATTTATACGCACATGATTTCAGAGCTGTAAGCAATTCATCTGCTCACTGAATATGTACATTTTTCTATTATAAGGACAATATTATAATGACAAACTCCTCTATCATCCTTCACCAAACAAAAATTACGAGATAGTTATTCATTGACAATAATAATTTATCATTGAGAAGTCTACTGAGCAATAAACAATCATGATAGATGAGGTGGTATCGCGATAGGTGCGTAAGGAACTACTCTTCGTATTTTTAACGAACAATAGTTTATTAAGAACTAATTAACAATCAGAGTTAACAATTAACAATTAACAGATGCACTTAACAGATAACTGGCAACAACTAACAAGTAACAATAGACACCGAGAGATCATTGGACGCGTTGCTATGCAAATAGTACCGAGGAGTTACACATTTAACGGCGTAAGACAGACTGACTGCCCTTTTGTTTCGGATCGAACGGATTCTTTCCTTCGTTGTCCATCGATATCCCCCACTAGCGTGGATTCATTAGATGTGCCGCCACTGCTGGCAAGTGTATGCTCTTTCGAGAATTCGGCGGAAAGAGCGTGAAGATATCGATGGTACATTGGGCACGTCGGTGTTGCGCTTTGACGGCGTCGCGCTTTGTATCCGGAGCCGTTGGAAAGTTCTGTGGCCCGTGCCGCCACATAGAAAATAAATATATTTTAAAATAAGATAGTTCTAAAGTAAAACTTTTTTAAGAATGCTTCATTTGCTCTAAAGGCTCACTTTGGTTCTCAAGTTGTTTGCTCATGAACCTCGTAGTTGCTTGACCAGTCGGCTTTAAAATATATGATTCATTCAACGAAATAGAAACTAGATGTGACATTCATGCTGGATAAAATATTATTTCACATAATAAGTAGTAGATAGTTTTTTATTTAAGTTAAATTTAAATATCATATTGGTTTTCATTTCATGTGTATGTATGTGAATATCGCAATATACAGTGATCAATGATTTGTACGAAAATTGTGTGTGATTCATACAAAACAGCATATTGCCACGTTTATTAACAGCTCATAAATTCGTAATGCGTTCGTGGTGTTTCTGTGGATATTGCTATTTTTGTTACGATTTATCTGGGAACAGTCCGGCCACCGCAGTTGTTACGACCGTTCGCGGAGAGACGCGGTCGCTAGGAAAACGCGTCAGCGAGAGGCGTAAATTCTCGCTACGATTATGTTAATCGACGCCGCGAAATAGTCGTTCCTCTGTTTCGGTTAAGACAACAGAGGTGGTTTAATGAATGTAACACTGTGTTAACAGGTTAACAAAGAATGATATATTTTACAATAAGATGAATATGTTACAGAGAGTTGACTCGACTTTATGATATTTTTATATGAATTCGTTTGCTCGTCAGATTTGTCGATGTGTCACGTTTGACTCGTCAGAAGGAACTGATCGCTTTTCGATTATTCCTTTGTCTCATTTGGAAGACGACCCCCACTATGCTCGGGTCACGCCACCGCTCGCGCCTATGATCACGTATGCCTCTTCTTGTGTGTGAAAACGTAACGGTCAAAAATCGACGTTTCTAGAGCTCGCTGCTCGGCGACAACTAGGCTCTTGTCGATACATTGTATGTGATCCGGCGGGCAGATAAGACGATCTGCCTGCGACACTGTAGTACCGCGAGCGAAGGTTAGAAAATACAGCCTGTGGTAAGCCTCGTGGCGTAACAGCAGTGCATGTGCAATTTTTCTACGATGTGTAAACTTGCAAAAAAATTGTTTGCATGTTCATTTGTATATTAATTATTTATGCAGGCGAAAGTTCAGAGGAAATACTAATCCTCTCTATTCGAAAACACCCTGGAGCAGTTTACGATATGACGTTACGCATTTTAATGTGTATGCAGATTTAATGTTCAATCTATGATTTTTCTTAAAAAACGTCTCGCAAGATGATTTACGTCCGCGAATCCCATAATCTCTACGACTTGTAAGCTACTAACCATGCATCGTTCATTTGGAATCGTTCTGCACTATGTTGCTCAAGCTGACATATTTTCGTTCGTGTAAGGAGATCAAGCCAAGCACAGGGATATTTCGACCGATTTTCCTCAACGAGGAAAGAAGTCTCAAAAGAACCATGGTTCGCAAATTACTCCTTCCACTTAAATTGGCTTTATTTACAATATATTTTCAGCGACCAAGTGAAAAACTTGGCGATTCAGAAGTTGCGGCTTTTTAATCCATATCAAAGATTAAATCGGCCACGTATTCCTAAAAAATAAGATTAATTGTCGCCTTTACTTATGCATATTCGCTAAAGCGTTTACATAAAATATTTTAAATCGATCATTGGCGAATACCAAACAAAACTTATAATTTTAAAAAATTTGTCGGATTCAAACACTCTAAACAGCTATGGCACTCGGCGAAACTTTTGCTATCGGGTGCTACTTAACTTGCAACTACGCTTTCGTACCATATAATCAATGCAGTAACGTCCTCAATCAACAAATATAAGGATTAGGGTTCGCGAAAGATTGCATGCGATAATTTTAAGGATTTAATCAAGAATGGAATTATGTGCCTGCATCGATAACATGTGCATTATATTTGTAATTTTTACGTTCATGACTCCATAACAAATTGTGTTAAAGTTAAAGCAAAGGCGTAAACTCTATCTGTTCCATATACGATTGCTCACGATTCACGTCACATTCGACTAGTTGGCCAATTTTCCAATGAAACGTGTGTATTATTGTGGACAGAATGCAGACCCGCACCGCATGGATCACCTCGTTCTTCAGGTTCCACAACATTGGGCTTCGCACGTAATTAGATTAAAAAGGCGATATGTAAAAATATGCATATACATATAATGGTATGGTTTGTAGTAATCATATTAGTAAAAATATGAATGTATAAAAATCGTAATCCTTACTAGTTCTAATAAACATTCTCGAACGATAGCATCAACGGCCACTACTAATATTAAATCATCAATGAAAGTGCTTGTACCGTTGATCGTCGGCGACGTTAATTTCTGTTGAAGTGGTTACCACTTCTAAGAAAACTCTACATCTGGTCTTTTTAGTTTTCTCAAGCACTGAAGCCATCGACAGCGCGTAGACAAAAGACTGCGACGAAGTCACGCCATAAACAGTAGAGAGGCGACGTTGGCTTCGGGTTTTCAGTTATTAGGTAACACAGCTAGCGTGCGGATCTGGACCAGCTCAAATTGTATTCTTAATTATTACACTTCTATTTAAATATATTTTCTACCTTCCAATTTATCCACGTGTTTTCTCTGTTTACACATCGTATAACCTCAACAATTTCAGTCTGTGGAGTACGATTAAACATGTTGGTATAAATAGTGACGAGACGAGTTAATCCTTTGTATAGTTAAATGTATTTAAAATTATTTGTAGTACAGAGTTAGTCGTCGTCCGCTCAGTATGAGTATACAAGGTAATGTGTACGTTCGCTCGATATTAGTCGCTGTAAGATTGCTCGATACTAACTAACTGATTCATTGACTATAAGAATGCGCGATAATAATGGACTTTTTTTTACACGTGGAGAAATCCTCATGGACACTCCGCTGCTGCTAATAATCGGTAACAGCAAAGTAGTGTCGGACTCTTACCGACTAAAGCTTTACAATGGTCATCCTACGCGTGTGACAGGAGTGCCCAGGGACCTCCTACGAATTATCTTTCCGTTGCACCCCCCTCCCACGTCCTTTTGTTCGAGCCAGTCCTAAAAATTCCCTGACTGCAGAATTTGGCGTTAAGGGGGGGCATTGCCCCTAGCGCCAGTCCCCCTTCTAGTCGCGGTCCGTTGGGATGGCGATGAAGCGGCTTTAGGCCGCCTGACCGCCATTTCCCTCCAACGCGTTATCCTACAAGGGTAAGAGTTTCTCTTTCTCTCCCTTTCTGCTCGTGCCTTTGTACCTCCCGTCGAGGTAGGCGCGGATCAGCCGATCGAGGTATTCTCATCTTTGGTAACGGGTGCTTTCCTTAGCGCAAGTTTATCGCTATACAGTACCCGGGCACCCCCATGGCTATAGGAGTTGGGGTAACGCCCAACCAACGCACCAGGCACCCAGTACCTTACTACCTGGATTAGCTAAGTCTGTCAGACGCTGTCGCTCGTCTCAGGTCGACCGGGGCGTTTTCTAAGCCCTACCGTCTCTCCAGGGCGGTTCCGGAGCAGGTGGGACACTGCTCACTCGCCAAAGACTATTCGGAGGAGCCAAGTACCCTTTAAAAGGCCAATCGAGGTATCTGGGAACCTCGAAGTGCTCCAGGACCGCTACTATCCTGCCCCACGGCATGGAGTTGAATGCGTTGACGATGTCCAGAGAGACCATCAGCGCCACGCCGTCCCGGGAAATCATGTCCGTCATGCTGTTTCCCGCGACTGTTCTGCAGCACTGTCCTTTTGCAGGGGGGGGGGTGTGAAAGCGTCCCGATGATCTGCAGCAGCAGCGCAGGTTCCATCTCCATCGTTACCAGAGGGCCCCCATGACATTATAGAGTTTCGGCAGTAGGGTGGTGTTATTAAGAGTACGAGTATCTAAAGGAGTATCACATCGTGATCTATGACAGACTTGTCGGGATCTACTATCGTGAAGTCGCACTTTTGTTCGATGTTTGGTAAACAATACGCAGTGGAAATAGTATCAGTAAAAGTTATATATAATTATAAAAAAATAATAGATCCTTTATAGTAAAGGAGTAGGCGAAAATATTTGTTAATTAAATTACAAATGTTTGAGTCAATAAGAGTGATCACCTGAAGTAACTCGTTATATTCGAATGTATTTGAGAAACTTGATCATCAGGCGACTAAAAGTTGATTTTTTAATTCCTTATATTTTTTTAGATATTAAGGTGACAGTAGGTTTTTCAAATGGTGTCGTATAAGTATTTTCAAAAGTAGTTTATTCAGTTGGACATTCTTTACAAAAAGGCATTAATATATTTGTCGGAGATGAAAGGACACCGTAGCCTTTGAAATTTTGGATAATCCCACAACATTGTAATCTAGAGTCTACTATAGCTGTAATTAAACAATTGTAGTTATTCAATCCGATTGTAATTGTTCGCGAGTTGTGATAATGAGCTTGAGCTCGGGGCGACAGCCAGTCGCCGAACGTAGCCGCGGTCACGGGAAGAACGCTTTGTCTAACAAAGGCACGGAGTAATTCTATAACTCTCTCAAAAAAGGAAATAGTTGTAACACTCGGCAGTAAATATTCCAACGGTCTCTGTCCCGTAGCTCGCCACACGCAGACCATATTCTTCGAATAAGATGATTGCCAGATGTCGATGCGTCTTCGCAGTACACGTTCAGCTAGCCTGAGGGCCCGTTATAAACACTAAGATCTAGTTACCTAAAGTCCTTCAAACAAACAGTCTTTGTCCCAACTACGAGAAGAAAGAGGAGACCTACTTTTTCAACGAACGACGTCTCCCACTAGCAACTTTCCGATTCCAGGGCAGTAAACTGCGACAGTAAAGACATTTAGTTATTGACTTTTTGTATCTTTTCTGAAACTATCCGAGAAGAGATCACGCCATTGTCACGAAAATTTGAGGGTTGGATGATGAAATAAAATAGCTGAGTCATAATACAACTATTAATTTTGTTTTAATTAAACTTTATTATGAATTCAACAGTCAAAATGGAATACACACTGAATTAACATAGACCACAATTCACACCAACTACGTTATGTAAAACTTAGTTACACTGATACGTTAAGTACGTGACTGTTATGAGGGTAGAGACAGGTAAAGATATGTTGACTATTCTAAGGATACAGAATAAGTGAAGTTTTACTGACGATACTGTGTCTGGGGAAAGCTAGGGGTGGGTGTGTCTAAGAACACGGGCTATCGGATTTGTTGATGACAATTTTGGTTAGGGAAGTGAGGGCAGTAGACACCGTTTTCGATTGGAAGGTTGGTGGATCAGCAAGGGTTTTAGCCCCCCCCCGTGAGAAAGTTGCTAACGGAACATACCAGACGTGAGGAAAAACTAACTTTCCGCGTTAACCCATAGTAAACAATAAACGTAAAAGGAAACCTGAAACAAGAGATACTCGCTTGGTCTGAAGGACCTTAACTATGAAAATTCCAAGTCCCCAGTGGGTACTTAGGACTATTGAGGGTACGCACCAAGGATGTGCAGACATCTGGGCGCCATCCTGCCCGCGGTGTGCGGCCTGGTCTCTGATGTGAATTGATGTTACACCATGGTCGACTAGGAGAAGATGGGTGATGCGGAGAAAGATATGAACCCGGTCCTGAATAAGGTCAATTATGAATACTGGAAGACGATGACGAAAGCTTCGTTGGTCTTTCTGGGCTGCTGGAATGCAGTAGAGTCAGGATTAGCGGCAGCAGAAAGGTTGAGACCAGACTGTATAAAAATGGATAACAAAGCACGTGCGTACATTTTCCGGCATGTCCGCCCCCAGTATCTCGGGGATATCAGAGCCTTGAAAACAGCGAGGCAGTGCTGGAAAGCACTGGAAGATGTCCATGGGAGATCTACGTCGATGGACATTGTTTTATGAAATGCAGGAACTGGGCACGATCGAGAAGACCCCTAGCATGGATATCTTCGTGTACTGCGGAAGGATCCAAGACCTGTGTGATAAGTTATCCAATGCCGGTATAAAAATTGAGGACCGCGTTATGGCATATTTCCTTTTGGCTGGCCTCGTAGCTGATCTAAATTACTCGACGTACCTCAGAGCAACAAGAATTGATAAGGATTCTATAACAAGGATTCTACTCGAAGAAAGAACACATTTGAAACAAGTTTTGTAAAGAATAAGCGTCCCGAAGGTCATCAGGCCTCGGCAAATTCAATATACAGGGTGGCTGGTAACTGGAGGTACAAGCGGAAAGGGAGTGATTCTACGCAAAAAAAGAAGTCGAAAATATAGAATAAAAATTTCTCGTTTGAGGCTTTGTTTTCGAGAAAATCGACTTTGAATTTTCGCTCGGTACGTGTGCACTTTATCACGTCTCGTTATAACGGATCTCACTGTAGATCGTTGTTTCGATGGAAAAATTAAAAAAAAATTTAAAAAAAATTTTTATTTTATATTTTCGACTTCTTTTTTCGCGTAAAATCACCTCCTTTCCGCTTGTACCACCAGTTACCAACCACCCTGTATATTTGGCATATTATAAAAGCTCCAAAATACGTGGAAGAGCTATGTTTCAGGTTTTTTCCTTCCGATAATATAAAAAAAATATATTGCAAAGAAAAGAGTCTGTAATTAATTAATGTACTTGATATTGCTATTAAAGCAATAATTAACAAATGTATTCTGGACGAATGGAATCTTATTCTCAACTCCAACTCATTATTCTATTCATTGTTTCTGTACTGGAAATGGGTATATCTTATTGCCAGTTATAGTTGTAGAATATTCTACTTGCAGAAAAGCGCAGATGTCTATAGCACGTGTATTCAAGAATTTTTGCATTCGTCCTGTAGCATCCTGTGTCCGGCATCGACAATTGGAAGAATTACGTATAAGAAACATCATTTGCAATTGCCATTTCGATTTATGGCCTAAACACTGTCACCACTGTCTAAACACTGTCATTTTTATTGTCGTCACGGGTAATATTTCGCAATAATAGTAGAAATATTATTGAACGCTCAGAATATTTCTATTTTCAATTATCATGGATGTATTACTTCACATTGAAAATTAATGAAGCATATGGCGGTCCATTATACAAATAATACGGAATATATGATATTACATCTTGTACCACGATACTAAATCTGCGAAAAAATTTAGAATAATTATTTCAAGTGTTTTATTTTCGTGGCTCGACATCAGACATCGAGAGTACTTAAGTGATTATGTATGTTATGTTAATGACGAAAACAGGTATAAATAATCGTTCATCATGGCGGAACTTGAAATGTTTCATCGACTTATTTTATACTTGATTGGTAAGGGCATGAGATATACTGACAGACATTGCCTCAATCCAGCTTCACTTTCGATAACTTGAAGACAATAAAAATGGTACCAGCAATCAGGAGAGCAGATAACACATGGGCAAGAAGCAACGAAGACCAAGCTGAAGAATTCTCCAACCACCTATGCAACACATTTACCCCACATAATATCAACAACAGCAACCACAATAGTCATACAGACGAGGATGCGCTAACCACTAGTACACCAACTGACAATCACTACACCATACCCAAAGCAACAGCACAAGAAATCAGAAACATAATTGAGAAAAAAAAAAATAATAAAGCACCAGGGATCGACCTAATTAACGGTAAAATCTTGAAGAACCTTCCGCCAAAAGCGATAAGACAAATCACAATAATAGTTAACGCAATACTAAGAATACAATACTTTCCAAAAACTTGGAAACTGGCACAAATTATAATGATACCCAAACCAGGCAAGGACCCACACGAAACAAAATCCTACCTACCAACCTCATTACTTCCGGTGTTTTCTAAGATACTAGAGAAAGTAATCTACGACCGAATAAAACCCATAATAGAGAAGAATCCACAAATACAGATGGCAAGGAGACAAATGTACTGGCTAACAAGTCGAAAATCCAAACTAAGCATAGAAAACAAACTAAAAATATATAAAATGGTCATAAAACCAATCTGGGCATACGGAATAACATTATGGGGAACAGCAGCAATGAGCCATATAACCAAAATAGAGGCAATACAATCTAAAATACTCAGAACAATAGCAAACGCGCCATGGTACGTTAGAAACGAGGGCACTAGGAAAGACCTGGGAATACCAACGGTCAAGGAGGAGATTAACAGAAGTGCAAGAAGGTACAGAGAAAGAATAGCAACGTACCCGAACCGGCTGGCAGCGGAAACGGTAGGCGCAACAAACATCAAAACATTAAAAAGGAAGCACCCAACAGATCTCACAAAGGACATAACCTAACATACAAACACTCACCATACTATAGAAATAAATCAATCAAATTCGAAGACGGTATCCCACTGGGGGTAGCCATCCACATGCTATATTACTTTATCACTAAGCTATAATATTTTACCAAATGTCCTACTGGACAAATTGTAAAATGAAAACAAATAAACAATAAAAAAAAAACTTTCGATAACGACTTTACAATTGTGTTCAATTTCTCTCAAATATATTACACGCAAGACAACCTTCATAGCGATCATTGCATCTCATCGTGAAAACCGGCTACAGCAAAATCAAGATTCCAAAATGATAGTTTTTTGTGTAGTTTAACAAGTACATTTATCTCAGATCGTGAGAAACTTTGAGGGGAAAAAAGGATACCACCTTGAATCCATTTAGTATTGTTATAAAGTTATAGCCGAGTAGAAAGTACGAGTTTTCGCGAATATCTCATCATTTCGTTAGTTGGTCGAACAAGACGACTGGCGATGGTTAAGTCTCGTTTGTATCTTTTGTTACAATTATGCGTGCAAACGGCGTCTCAAAAGATGATTTTAGATTCACCAATAAATTTGTACTATTATCGGCAAGTTCGTAACTGACTTTCACAAAGTATCGGTATGTGTTTGCTTAATGTGATTATTTTGCATAGTGACCATTTCCTATGATATATAAAAGGGAACGATATGTAATTCTCAACTAATGTGTTTTTAAAACGGCGCAAAAGAAAAAATGCGGTATTTTAGAAAAAGTGTACACAATTCTTATTATACAGATATACAATGTGTAGAAAGTTTATATCCTGTTTAGGGCCAAGTTGCATCACGGAAGATGATCGATGTTACTGGATGTTACCAGAAATTTCTTAGCGCGAGAAAATTAAATGTTTCAATATTGTTTAAGGATGCAATGGTAAAAGTGTAAATTACTCATTTGTTAATTATTATCGATTATGAAGATTTGATCATCATACGTAATAAATTTATATTTAATGCTTTACAATATTTCATACTTTACACACCATACTCTAGAATACTATAGATTTATTCAATATTCATTTCCATTTATTTGGCACTTGTCAGACTATTACATTTATGGTAATATCTTATCCATCGCTGTTTTAATCTTGGAATTAATATTATTCTTTTTCAATATCTAAGAGGAAAGATGGATATTAATTCAGATACTGAAAATCACGTTATATTTATCATATAATATGGATATTAAATAAAAGAAATTTTTCAAAGAAAATGATATCCAAAGTTTCAAAGTCATTGAATCCAAATGAAGCGATGTACTTTTATCACTATTTGAAAAAAAGTCATGTATAATATGTTTCCTTTTGAGTGACTCTTTTAAAAAGTAATTTATATGGAAATAATCCATGAACCGATTAAGTTTGTTCGCGACATAACTCAGTTTATAAGAAACTGAATTTACAGATATAGTTTCCTAGTTTCTAAACGAAATTATATTAGTAGTGAAATAAGAGTTCTCGTGATTTTTGCATTATTGAAAATAGATTTGATTCTATGTTTGCGTAAGTGAAATCACAAAATGAACTTCATCCAGATCGTAATGACTGAATCGTATGAACTAATGAAACATATTTTCTAGGAGCAAATAATCACGACGAGGGATCAGTCTCACAATCAGCGCGAAATAAAAGCAAACTTCAAATACAGGTTCCATCACCCGTTCCATTCCCTTGCAACGTTACAGGTAGTTAAAATTTTATTTATTATTGTTGAAAAATTTTTATCCATTATTATGAAAAAACGAAATCATCCTTAGATATTACTTTTTCGCATTTACTTTTCTAAAATCATTGCTTAATTTAAATTACAGTTAGACGTATTTTGCCTTGGAAATTTAAATTAATTAAACGCACGGAAATTTTAATATACTTTTAAGTTTATTTCTAATCTCCTTATACTATTGTCATTTTTCGTGATTCATATTTATTTAATCGATACAACAATTAGTCAAACATGGCACGTCTTTTTATATCCAATTAATACTTTATCGCCATATTTTTAAGTTGTCATTACATTTAAATAAATAGATTCATTATCGTAGCTTGGTACAATTGTTAGGATTTGTTGCTATCGCTCGATATAATTCCAGGAACTGAGTATCCTAAATCTTTATAACAACCCTTTTAGGTGGCAGATCTCCCAATGTTCCCGAATCGGTTCATCGTTTGAGACCAGGTAACATAGATGTTATTGCCGCGATGAGCGATTCTTTAATAGCCGGTGCTGGAATTTTTGGAACTAATTTATTGGAGGTGCTCGTCGAAAATAGAGGCGCGCCAGCGAGCATTGGTGGTGAAGGAACTTGGCGAACATACTTGACGCTTCCCAATATTTTTGAAGTACGTTACTCAAATTCTTTACATAAAAACTGATCACATACATAAATTATATAATCATTTATTAATATATGTCGGAGATGTAAGGAAAACCGGAGCCTTCCCAGTGCACTGTTGGGAGAGTCTTTTAATGCTTTAGCCTGGACTTTATCATAGCTGTAATTAAGCAATTGTTGTCATTCAATCTGATTGTAATACTTCGATATTTGCGATAGCGAAAGTGGGTTCGAGGTGACAACTGGTCGCCGAACGTAGCCACGGTCACGGGATAAACGTTTTGCCTGATGAAGGAATCAAACTTCAGACAGAAACTGCCTAGTAACGGCGTTTGGATCTTTCTCGATGCTTCCAAAGAGTATACAACAAACTTTTGACAGAAACTGCCTAGCAACGGCGTTTGAAACCTTCTGGATGTTTCCAGCGAACATATAACAAACAAAAGCAGTCGTACAGCGAAAAACAGATTTTGATCAGATATTCATTCGTGTGATCGCCTTGGAAAATGTTACATCGAGCAATTTACCGAGTGTATCAACAATTGTATTTTTGTGTTTAAAATTATCCTAAGTTTAGTAAATAGATATCCCGTTGGCCGTGGATTCGTTAGAACTCAGGGATATTGTTAATAGCGTTAATTAAATTCATTAATCGTTAAACTTGTGACTCGTAAATCTATTATTCGTTAATCTCATCATTCGTTAAACTTATTCTTCGTAAAACGATGGCTAATTCAAATGAGGAATCGTTGCGTGTCTTAAATTCTAACGTTAACCCGACATATATTTATTACTTTGTATGATTTATTAATCATAAAAGAGAATAACGCTTTCATAGTCGGCTCTTTTTATAATTAGGAATTTAACCCTTTAGAAGAATTATTGGGCTATGCATTTGGAGATTCTCTGACTACTCAATCAGCTTCGCAGTTAAACGTCGCTGAGATCGGTGCAATATCTAGAGATATGCCATTTATGGCCAAACATCTAGTCAATAAAATGAGAAATGATCCGAGGGTAGATATAAAGAGACATTGGAAGGTTCGTATTTTAGGTATAATAATGAGATAATAACATGAAATTAATATTAGCATTCTGTAATATATATTAGCACTGAATTTCACAATTACTTCGCCTGCTTGTGATTTTTTTCAAATCCATAATATTAGCAACATTATTGCTAGTAGTGTTGTGGTAGAAACTACTATGTTTATTATGGCTGAAAATGTCTTGAAATATTTTAATAGATATACGAAAATTATACATAATTTTCATATATTCATTGTGGAATAAAGAAACAGATAAGTATTTCATTTAAGTTTTATTGAAATAATTTTAAAAGTTAAGGATATTTGTTTTATGTTAGGGGATTTCCGAGTTACCAATGAAAATCAAAAGTATTTAGAGCAAATATCAAATTGGACAAAAAGTTTTTTTCAGTTAGTTTAATTTTTTATTTCATTGTTCAAATAATAAAGTCCCTGTTTCTATGTTTTACAGTTGATCTCTTTAGTCTTCGGGCACAATGATTTTTGTGGCGATATATGTGGACTTCCTTCTCCGTGGTCTGTTTTGGATAATCACAAAACTGATTTAATTAATACTCTTACGATATTAAGAGATAATTTACCCAGGACTTTTGTCACTATTCATATAATGCTATATAACAACATATAGCAATATGAAATGCTATATAACCACTACCATTGAATGTTCATGTTTGTTCGCTTTGCAATTCAGAAATCAAAGACAGGAGTATTATAAAATAATGGAGAGGTTCGTATAATTCAGAGAATTGTCAAAGGTTTTTGGATATCTCACGCTTAAACGAGTCGCCTGCCAAGATTTTATGTTATACAATATTTATTTCATATTGCAACATTTACAATATTATTATGAGATAATTGTAATCAATTTTATTGCAAAAAGTTATTACAAAATGACACAAGTTGCCATTTAACTTATTCGATGGCAGAATCTCATGTTAAAATTATCTTCAACAACTGGTTGCTTTCAGTTTTCTACTTTAATTGTTAGAACTAGTTGGCAACAAATCTTCTGTTTGGACCTCATTATATGAAAGGTTTTTGTGTCTTACTTCGGAAAGACCATTCTTGATGACACGTGAAAACTCGCACAAGTTTTTCTAAATTGAAGACGCGTCTGTGATTTGATTTCAAGATTAAAATTGTGGGCATCAAAATTTAATATAGTAGAACCAAAGTGCCATTTTAATCTACAATTGAATTTTGTTAATATATCATATACTTAATTATAACTAATAATTATTTCTTAATTTGATAAAGTATATCTGTTCAGATATCTCTGTTATTGCATATGATCCCATCCCGAACTTTATGTATTTCACATTTGCATTCACAGCTGCCTTTTTTACTTTATATCTCACACTAATCTTTATCAGAGTTTTTATTAAACGTCTATGCTAAGTACTTTCATATATGATTTCATGATTTTACAAAGAAAGGAGTGTGGAGTCGATGAATTTTTAAATTTCGAACGATGAATGACTGGGAATGCTTGAGAGATATTCAATGTGATTTTCAGTTATTTATTTGTCTTCTGTTTTCTATTCTTTCATCGTTGCTTGTTTGTTTTCTTCCTCCTCATTACTATCACGATAAAATAAAAAATTAGTCACGATGTTATTATTCAGCGAAGTAAGAATTGTTCAGTTTTGCAGAAAAATAAATTTCCTCGGGAGTTAGCCATATTATTAATAATTATAAATAATACAAACCATACCATTCCTTTTTGTATTGTAGAAAATAATATCGCAAATGAAAAAGTTCGTACAACTGTTCTAATAGTATTTCCAAATACAACAACTATCTGTAAAATAGTTTATAAAATATAAATTTATGTTTCCAATTATTATTATTACTTGTACTAATATTATTATTTATTATCACGTAAAGAGACGAACAAAAGTTAAAAGAAAATTCGAATTTCTCTAATTAAATTACTGTTCTACGATGGATTAGGCTACTTTACTTTAAAACGTCATCATTACTTTTTCAGTTTTGGTTGAATTTATTAAGAAAAATTGTTACTAATCCTTTATAAAAGCACGAAGTAAAGCAGCCCAAACATCAGTAGTTGTTTTTCTGCAAATTCTAGTTCATTTAGTTTATTGCCTACTTTATTACTTATTTCGAATAAAATTTCTAAAAATTTTTTTTCTATGATTATTTTTCACTTTTTTACGTCGTGTACTTAGTAGAAAATAATTGACTATCTAGAATCAGAATAGAAAATTCGAATACTCCACTAATTTTTTATGTTCACATCCCTATCTTCTGAGCTTCATCTGCTCTAAGGGTATATAATACAATTTTATTCTTATAAATGTATTAGAAACAAGCAATTCTAGAGATTCACAAAGCAAACAAGACTCGTTGTGAAATACTAGGAAGGAATTCGAACGATACATCCATCGAATTATTGTAATACAAACGAAGTCTTGTATTCAACGTTCGAAAGCCATACTCCAAGGTTTTCGTTAATCATTTCTCGTAAATTAACCAAAATACATCTTTCACCCTATAATCTGACCTTACCAATTAACACGAGGTGACACGATATACATACAGATATATGTAGTGTGTATTAATAGATATAAGATATTTTTTAAGATGATTCGCAGTCCTATCTTTTCCTCATGTGAAGTTTCGAAACTTGTTGAGCCATTTTCTGCTTACTCGTTACTTATCGTGAGTATTCTCCTAAATAAATCGGAAACATAGTTTTTTACAAGCTTTCTAGAAAAAGGTACGATGGAAAGGTAGGATGGAAAGAAGATTATTTAAAAACTAGTTAATAATAATTACTTGTACTAATGAATAATAAATACTTTAACTAAGGTTTTTTAGCCCTACTAGAAGACGCTATAAAAAATCTTGCGATTTCTTTATAAATTCTACTTATCAGAAATCTAAAGATTTTTCTATAAGTCCTGTCTGTGCAACAATTTAAAGACAACAAATATGCGTGCTCGTTTGTAGTAGAGACTTATTGTTCGCGAATAAACGTTTGTATTGCGTAAGTATAGATTTGTTTGCCCATGCTCCACCGCCAGAACCGGCAAAAATTCCCTTTTTTTTTTTGTTTTGAACTTGCATGTGATTATGAAAATGCTATCAGTATTTTTGCTGGTCTATATAACCATTTGTGGTAATTGCGCTATCGATATTTTGTATTTCAATATTTACGTGATTTTCATTTTCTTCTTTCTTCGTTTCTTCATTTTACTGATAATAACTATTTTAAATGTTTGATATGAGATACCGGTCTTGTTTGGTTCAAGGCGCGTAATTAGTAATTAGTAAGTCGGTAATTATCAAATTTAAAATTAACTTATCTATCTTTTATTTTCTCCTATCAGTTTTCAAGTAAGATATGTAGCCATTATTTCTGTTAATTCTATAACTATCTTGAGTTGTGCACTTTTAAATGTTTCATCATATTTGTCATACAATTGTTGGATTTTATTGTTTTCGCACAAATATTACATTCCACATCTCCATCTTCAATAACTGTGTAATAATTCCACGCACATATCCATAAATCGCGGCTCACAAATTCACGAATGCCACGATCGTGATCCTTTCAGCTATCTGATGTCTTTATAATAAATAAATTCAGTGAGTGTAATTGCGATTTTTTTTCAGTGTAGGAATATTGTTCGTAGTGCAAAATCCAAGTATTTGTGGGGACACTCCTTATTCTACCGTCAAATGACCGACACATCCAAACCAGCTAGCTAAACTAAAAAGAAAGGAAACTAAAAAGAGAACACCACACTGATTTCACTAAAAAAATAAAATAGGCAAACTCGAAGATGGTATCCCGCTGGGGGAAGCCCTCCACATGTTATTTAGCAATTAAGCTAGAAAAATTCATCAAATGTCCAGCTGGATATATTGTAAAGTACAAATTAAATAATAATAATAAAAAAAAACAGCGATCATCCCGTACGCAGATATGCTAAATGTCGTCACCTAAAACAGAACACGAAGGAAGTTCCTAGTGAGATCTCGTATCCCGCGCGAGTTTGCTGATCGGGGTTACTGACCAACTGAGTCTTTGGGGTTGCACATATTAAGATATGTATAATTTTGTGTGCTAGACTAGATTGGCCGCGTAGTAGTGACACACATATGTAAATATGAGTGTGTGGAAGTATGCGTGAGCGCGGCGTCTCGAAAAACAGATGAATGTAACTGTTCCATTGGCAGTGTGGTGAGACAAAGAAAGTGCTGAGACGTATACAAATGTATACCAACGAAGATCCTGAAAAACGTTTATTAAATAAATCTGAAACTATTTTAATATGAATTCTAAGTGTAACCTTAGTGTTCTTTTACTTTTATTTCGGTAATTAAGATCCAGAATTCTCAACAACATAACAGCTGTAATATTTCGTTTCTCTTATCACCAACATCGGCGAGATCGTTACTCGAACGACACGTGAACACAGAGATTATTGGGACGCAATGAGGCTATCGACCAATCCCATGAAAATGTCTTATCGAAATGGTGTAACTACCACTGCTTTCATCTTCCATTTTCACCGTAAAGAAATCATCGACAGTGCCCTTTCAGTGTGAAACAGTTTAAGTTCGCCTCTAGCCTTTACTAAATCAATGTTTGTGTCTATCCCAACTAGGAATGTGGCACTTATACCAAATATCTTGGAGAGATGTTACATCCTTCCATTACCATATCGTGTAACGAAAATCGCTAATTTTGGCAGTGAAACATTTCACATAATCTGCTACCGTGTAACAAAAATTATATTATGAAAAACTACGAACTTTTAGTTACTATGATAATGCAATTGATTACGCAGTATAATTATGAAGGCAAAATGTGATATACTTATACTGAAAAACTGCAAAATCTTGCAAACGAATTTTACCTCTGTCTCAGCACGGTGCGAAATTTCGCCCCACAATCGGCCTATTTCTATAATTTCACGTTTATGCGATATTATTTCCCTAACAAATTTCAAGTACCGTTTGATATCCATTCTAAGATGCATATAAAGAATATGCCATTTTGCTTCATCTTTATAGGTAGCAAGAGATAAACGAAGAAGTTGCTGATTATCCAGAATTTCATAGAAATTACTTCACTGTAGAAATTTTACCGACTCTGAAAGATGCAAAAGTACCGCTTGCCGAGGATGGATTCGCCGATCTCTCATATCTTACTGCTGATTGCTTTCATTCGAATCAAAAACTACATGCACTATGTGAATATAACAGATGAAACTATACAATTATTTAATGAGTGTTACGTTGATAATCAGAAATGTTTTGTGTTTCCCAAGATGCGAGTAACCTGTGGAATAATTTGTTGGAACCAGTTGGTAACAAGAGTAGCACTTACACTACGCTATTTAAAAAATATCTGTGCCCTACTTAGGAAAAACCGTTCTTGATGACGTACAAAAATTCACAGAATAACGAAAATTAGGATGGTTAGAGAAATTAAAAACAGTTTCTGTAGATGTATTTTTGTCTTGCCATTCAATTAAAACAACAAGCAATTTGTGTGTATCAAAATGGCATATTTATGAATAATGAATAAAAAGAAACTTGTTTTTCTACATTTCTTCCTTCTTGTACATAACTCCTTACAGTTATTTTTTCTGTATGACATACTTTTACAGTCGCAGGAAGATTCTAAGGTTTTTGATTCCTTTTGATCCATCCAGACTATTTACTCCAATTTTAAATAGTATCAAATAAAACGAACATATAATTTTTAAATAGATTTTCTAAAAGAAACGTAACAAGCTGTAGTACCAGATTTAATGTCGCTTTATTTCACTAGATTAATCTACATACAGTCATGTCCTAGATACAGTAATGTAAATCTCGTGTTCGAGACTCGAGTGGCATAAATTTTCATTTTCTTCGTTAATTTTTTATGTGGTTCCAGTACTGCGCCTATGGATCTCTTGGAAACACATCATCCAATTTCTGAAACGGTCATGTAACCGCACTTACAAAAACGCATTTTCCGGTGCCCAAGCTTCTTGCCGCCCCATAGAATAAAGAGTAAATTCGTCAAGATCATACCTTTTATTCAGAACGCGCTATGCGTCGCACTGCAACGACTTTTTAGTTTAATTTTTAAAAAAGTTAGAATCCTTTCAATCGTCTTCGTCGTAAATGTTGAGTAAATATTAGGTTGGTATGATTACTAGTTCCTACATGCTAAGTTGGTATGACTTTTAGCGACGCTCCTTCGTCTTTGGCGTCGGCCACGTGTTAATTATCTGAATGTATCCGGTGTGTTCATATGGCTGTACATGGTGATGAAATACAGAACGTAAAAGCTGAATCTGTGTGAATCAATAAATATCAAACTTCAAAACCTATTTAATAACAGTAAAAATCGTCCACGTAAAATCTGGTCGTCCAGCACCGTTAATTATAGTTGTGCAATAAATGTTAAACAGAAGTTCGCCATTTTCTCTTTTTAATTCATTGGAGATTTCTCCACGACGCCATCCTACCCGACTTTGCTCTCGGCACTGAGTGGTTCCGGCAGTTTGCATATCTGAATCAGCTGTCACTGCCTGGCGGATACATTTCAAAATCTTGAAGACCAGTTTATATCATATGTATCAGTACCAATTAAGTAATATAATGTGTCTTTTTCTTTTTTTGCTGTAAAATAGGCATTAGTTTGAAAGCATTTATCCTGAGCTATTCCGATGTAACCCTTTTTGCATAATATAATATCATCAGTTAGAAATTTTACAACTTGAAGAGTGCAAATTACCAAAAGTAATAATTTGTAATTATTAAAAAATTAGCAAATTCGACAGCAAAATAATCGAAATTTTACGAGAGTTTTATAAAAGTTAAAAAAGTTACAAGCTAACTGATTTAATGAAAAATTACAGAACCCTAAACAAAAAGTGTAACGAAAATGAAGAATAGTGTCAATTAATCGACATTGTTAGATTATCGTGCAAGGCGGCCCAATTTATTGTGAAATATGTCACGGCTTCCTTGATCTGATGACTATGATGGAATATCAATGACGGATTTCACCGTTGCAGAGATGTGATAAATCGTGGTAGAAGCATATGCCGCTACTTCTTCCTCCAATCTGGAAGATTTTTTTATCCATTTTATTCACTATTTTATTATTCCAGCTATTTACTTCAGCGACATGACATTCCGACATATGTTCTGACAACTAAACTTATTGTAATTAAATTTAAAAAAAGCAAATGTCATGGTCGCTATTCAAAAACGACAAAAATTATAGTCAGCGAATGTTCTACAATAAGAGCCAATATTGAATCCATAATCGTATTTAATATTTACTGTGGTATTTCAGTCATTATCATATCGTTGTGTTCTTGTATTAATACTCTGTATCAATAAAGGCAATAATGAAAATTGATAATGCGCTGACCAATGAAACATTTTCCCCGTCCTTGCCGGACGTTCAAATTCAACATAAAATCTAACTTGTTTGAAGATATTTCGTTTTCGCTTTAGTTAGTTGGTTGTTTATATCTCCTTTGCAATTTTATCTTTTTGTTTTTGTTTAAAGTATATACATATATAGCATATCATTGACATGCTCTGAACGTGAATCGTGCATGAATCCAGAAATGAAAGGAGTGTGGCGGATCGGTATCAACAGGACGCCGACAGGTCGAGGCATCAACGCGTCGCAACACCTCCCGGGCGATCCGCGGGTACCAACCGCCAACACCAGAGGGCTACGACGACAACGAGTCTGTCTATCTCGCTAGCGGTCGAATATACGGGCACACGATACAAATACCGCACCTAGCGAGACTCCCTCTACGTCTAAGGCAGGGACTACTGGGCATAGCCTTACTGACGAGTCCACCGGTAGTCCCAGGACGAAACGCTCAATTCCCTTTTCACCTAGCTCCAACTACGCCTCCTACAGGAGAAAGGAGATCTCCAGTAAAGAAAAAGAATATACTCTTCGTAGTCGCATGATCGTCATCTCCACCATTCAAAGATGGTCGTATAATGTTAACATGACCCAATGGTCAGATATTACCGAGATAAAGTATGTTCCTTTAAAATTTTTTTTAAATTAAACTTCTACCAACGTATTTGTAAAATCTTCTTGATTAAAATCAGACCAAACACGGTGTAATTTGAATTATATTTACTTACCAATGTGCATTTAATAACATTCAGCATAAGCAAATATGCTACGAATTATATCGTGCTTTTTGTTATTTTAGTCGGAAACATCTAACAAACAGTTGTAAAAGTTCTATTCATAACAAATTAAAAATAAGAAAGTTTGATTTTTCAGCTTAATAAGGTCTCAGCTTATTGCGAGGCTTTATATTTTATATGTTGCCGAACGCTTCGACTATCAGTCTCTCTTTCTCTTTCTCTTCCACTCGCATTATTCTTTTCTACATTCGCCACGTTTAATACTTCATTGTCACTGGCTTCAGGAATAAAATCGTTTCTACTTTTATTTTACCCTCTAATTGCGGAATTTAGGTCACGAATTTGTTGCAATTATTGCAGATTTCCTGCATATGATTTATTTACCTAATAAATGATTAGAGAGAGGAGTTCTGGACAGACGGTGTATCTATTTTAAGAAGCTAGAAGAATGAGGGCAACGCCAGGGTTGCCGTTACTTGAAAGCATACGCCATTGAATGCTCCGTAATTATCCCCGCTATCTTTCCCCTTGATGCATCAAGGCATTGGACGGTCGTGTAATGCAATCTGATTTGAACTAATACTAATACTACACAATACTAATACGCAATACTAATGCAACAGTGAAATTTGATTACTGTTTAAAATTCTTTAAAATTAAATTTTCACTAACGTACGAAAGTAACGAAAGTAAAGTAAAGAAAGTAAAGAAAGTAACGAAAGGAAGTTGCTAGCGTTTGTTAAACGAACCGATATCCGAATAATATGAAAGCTGTATCTGTATAAGGAGCACATATATTCCATTTGTGTGCGATTATACTATTTTTATCCAGTGAAAGTAATCGAAAATAATCATTTACGGGGAATTCATGTGGTCGTTACGAACACGACTGAAGGGCGAGAGCTTTGTCGAAGTAAACATTCCCCCACTCTTTACCGAAAAACAACAGTGCTGACAACACAAAACGGAAATCGTTGTAAATTCAATTGATTAAATATTATGTAATACGGTCCAAATTTTTATTTTGTGATAGTGCCGTTATTAATCTTTCCCAAGATTCATCAGTCATTACTTTCAGGTTACTCTATCGGAAATGTAATATCACGCGTCGGTGTTCGGCTATGTTCTTTAATTATTGACAGTGAGAAATCGGTCGAAATATCCCAGTGCGCGGTCTGTGTTGCGCTTCTTAACTACTAGGTGGCGGTCAGTTAGGTTGCAACTGATCAGTTGATATCGCTAACCGTAAATGTTATTAACGCTCAAGATGGAGATAGATTAAAGATGACGAGTAATGTTATATGTAATTGATTTAGTTGCACTGTGTAATATAACACGAAGAGTGTGACGCTCGGATGAAGACTGTGTTAAGGCTCCTTGAAGAAGCTTCTTCTGATCCTTATATGTTAACTCTCCGTCCTGTGGGTTCCCTTCTTACCATGGTTTCTATGGGGTGGAAATCTATTCTTTCCAATCTTGTAATTGTGTACCTTCGTGGGCGCATAAGTACATTACAATCGATTCTCATATTGAGAATTTTGAGTAAGTTTCTCTGGCGTGGCGCAGTGATATGACTAATTATTTATAATAAGTTTATTTCTAGCAGAATCTAGTGCTTAGGTCTGAAGGATAGTGTTTTCTTAGCCTGCGGATCTGGTCCGACATATTAAGTAATTTAGTAACTAGGGGGTTTCGATGGTTGTTAAGTCTTATGATATATCTATTACTACATTTTGTTATTTCTTCTTTGACTATGGGTATCTTGAGGTCGCGATGTATTGGAATAACTTGCTGTTCCACATAGTTGGATTCCGTAGCGCCAGACAGGTTTTATTATGATCTTATAGATCGTAATTTTGCTCTGCGTGCTTAAGTTGGAACGTCGGTCAATGAGCCAGTAGAATTTTTTAAATTTAGACTTGAGTTGCTTCGATTTGTCTACGATGTGTTGTTTCCATGCCATTCTCCTGTCCACAGTCATGCCCAGGTATCTGAGTATCAAGTGTACTTAATGCACCTGGATATTGATATTTTCATTACGACTTTTTTGTGAATAGTTCGCACACTAGCGGTACGTGTGCGATTTTCCAATGTGTGTGAATTTTGTACAAACACTGTCTATATGTGCTTTTGTTTATTAATTATTTACCGAGACAAAAGATTAGGATAAGGAGACACTCATCCTCTCTATACGAAAATATCATAAAACAGTTTACAATATGCTTTTATGGATTTTAATGGGCAAGCATAATCGATGATTTTTCTTAGAAAACGTCACGCAGGATAGTATACGTCTCCGAATGTCATAGTTTGTAGTACAAGGTAAACTGCTGTCCACCTATTGCTCAATTTGATGATCAGTTCTGTCCGAGCAGCCGAGCTGAACGGACGTGAAAGAAAAGTGCCTCAGGACGTGCAAACAAGTGCTTGGAGTGGGGAAAAGAAAGTTAAAGACGGTTACGCCTAGAACCAAACGGTGGAGGATCGTGTCTTCTATTAAGGGGACTAGTGAACCTAACATGAAGAGACTCTCACCGATAAAAATTATTAACAAAGACGAACAATACTACATAAACAAAACATCAAACATATCAAAACCAAGTCTACAAATAAACCAAGGACAAGACTGCTCAGCCACAATGGAAGTTGACACGGAAAACACCAAAGAAACAACTCACCAGGACGAAAGCTGGAAGGTAGCTAGCTACAACGAAAAAAGAAAAACTACAGGTAATCTAGATACGGAAAAGCAGCGATGGCTGCAAGAATTACCACTAAGAAACTCCTTCAGTTCACTTACGGAAGAAATAGACGACGACCCAGCAACCAAAAACGCAACTAAATCAACGAACACTACAAAACCACCACCAATATTTGTCGAGGCCCAGATAATAGACCCGCTCATAGATCGACTAAACGATATAATCAGGAAGGAAAACTACATAATAAAACAAACAAAACTAGAACAAGTAAAAATACAAACAAACACCCCTGAAAATTATAGGCTAGTGTTAAAGGAATTAAGAGAAAAAAATGCTATATGCCACACGTACCAGCCCAAAACGGAAAGGAGCTACAAAGTAGTTATAAGAGGACTGCATCCAAAAACCAACACAAAAAAACTAAGTGAAGAACTAGCAAATATTGGCCACCAAGCAAGATCCATAAACAATATTACAAGGTACGACACGAAACAACCACTACCACTATTCTTAATAGAGCTAGAGCCCAAAAATAACAATAAAGAAATATACGAAATAAAAAAAATTTTAAACACAATAATCACAGTTGAGCCACCCAGGCACAAAAAGGATATACCACAATGCATGAGGTGTCAACAATATGGACACACAAAAAACTACTGTAACAGAAATCCGGCGTGTGTCAAATGCGCAGGAAATCACCTAACAGTGAATTGCCCACACACGGGGAAAATAAATGACGTAAAATGTCATAACTGCGGTGGAAATCACCCAGCCAGCTACAAAGGCTGCGTAGTCAGAAAGCAACTACAAAGCAAACTATTCCCGCCTATACGAAACAGAACACACAACAATTTCCACATGCAACAGGACAACACGGAACCTTTGTCAACACCAAATACACAGCAAGCAACGAACAACAACCACACTAACACCAACACCGTTAGAAGCCGAAGCTACGCGCAAGTAGTCAACCGGTCAACACCATTAGATAATCAAAGACAAAACAATAACAGCGACGACTCTACAGAAATCAAAGAAATGATAAAGCAATCCATTAAAAACACGGAAATGATAGCAAAAATGATAAGTGAACAAAACGCAATCCTTAAACAGCAAACGCAGCAAATCACACTCATGCTGCAACTACTCACAAACACGCTAACCAAAAAATAAAAACGGACACGCTTAAAATAGCAGCCTGGAACTCTAACGGCCTACAACAAAGGGCCCTAGAAGCTAAAACATTCCTATACAACAATAATATCGATATACTACTCGTTTCAGAAACACACCTCACTATAAAAAACTATTTAAAAATTCCGTACTACACCATTTATGACACCAAGCATCCCTCAGGTAAAAGCACACGGAGGGACCGCAGTAATAATAAGAAACGACATTAAACACCATTTACACAGCGAAGTTCGTAAGGAATATATCCAAGCAACCACCGTTACAGTACAAACTAGCAGCAATCATTTACAGATATCAGCAGTATATGTACCACCGCGACACAAAATTACATCACAAATGTGGGAAGAGTACTTTCAACATTTAGGTGACAAGTATATTGCAGCGGGAGATTATAATTCAAAGCACACACTATGGGGATCAAGAATCACTACACCTCGAGGTAGAACCTTGGAAAAATACATTAGATACAATAACCTCAACATATTATCCACAGGAAGACCGACATACTGGCCGACAGACCCGAGCAAAATACCTGACCTACTCGACTTTGCAGTTACAAAGGGATTAAATGCAAATAAACTACATATAACACCCAGTCTTGAGCTTAGCTCAGATCATACACCCATAATTGTTACATTCAGAAACAAACCAATACTTTATAACAATTCAGCGACACTATGCAATAATACCACCAAATGGCAAACATTTAAAGAAATAATTGAGAACAAAATCAATTGCAACATCCCATTGAAAACACCTGAACACATTGAACAAGCAGTAACAACACTTACAGAAACTATTCAAGAAGCAGCATGGGCAACCACTATACCTGAACCAACCAATAGACAAACAAAAATAATTCCGCCAGACATCCTCGAAACAATTAGAGAAAAAGAAAAGCGAAAGCAAAATGGCAGAATCATAGATCAAAAGAAAATAAAAAACACCTAAACAAACTTGCAAAAAGAAATTAAAAAAACAAAATAAAAGAACACAATAACAATGAGTTCACAAAATTCATAGAGTCACTATCTGCGCATGAGAACACCAACTACTCCCTATGGAAAGCCATAAAAAGAATAAAGAAGCCAATAAAACTAGTCCCAGCAATCAGAAAAGCAGATAATACATGGGCAAGAAGCAACGAAGAACAAGCTGAAGAATTTTCCAACCACCTAAGCAACATATTTACACCACATAACATCAATAATAGCAACCACAATGGTCATACCGATGAGGATGCGATAACCACTAGTATCTCAACTGACAAGCACTATATCATACCTAAAACAACAGCACAAGAAATGAGAAACGAAATCGAGGAAATAAAAAACAAAAAAGCACCAGGGATCGACCTAATCAATGGAAAAATTTTGAAAAACCTTCCTCCCAAAGCGATACGACTAATCACAATAATTTACAACGCAATATTAAGACTCCAATACTATCCTAAACTATGGAAACTAGCACAGATCATAATGTTACCTAAACCAGGCAAAGATCCACACCAAACAACATCTTATAGACCAATATCACTACTTCCCGTGTTTTCCAAAATACTAGAAAAAATAATTTACGCCCGCTTAAAACCAGTAATAGAGAAGGAAAAATTAATACCAGATCACCAATTTGGATTCAGAAACAAACACTCCACGATAGAGCAAATGCACAGACTTACAAATGAAATAATCATAGCATTAGAAAACAAACAATACTGCACAGCCCTCTTTATGGACATCGAGAAAGCATTCGACAAAATAAACCACGAAAGCCTACTTCAATCAATCAGAAAACAATTCCCGGAACAGATATACCATCTAATTAAATCCTACTTAAGCAGCAGAACCTTCGTAGTAAAAATTAAAGACACATACTCTGAAGTTAAAGACATTAAGGCAGGGTTCCGCAAGGAAGCGTCTTAGGACCAATTCTATACACACTATACACGGCCAACATACCAACAACCACTAATAGCAAAATACTGACATTCGCGGACGACACGGCGGTGCTGGTCAGGCACACTGACCCTGCAACAGCAGTATCATCACTACAAGAACATATCACAAAAATAGAAAAGTGGCTTCAAGATAAACAAATTAAAGCAAACCCCGATAAATGCAACCACATTACATTCACACTGAGAAAACAGATACCTCCAAACATCACGCTGAACGGTACGCACATAATACAAACAAGGCAAGTCAAATACCTAGGACTCCACTTAGATACACGTTTCACATGGAAACGGCATATTAAAACTATAATAGACAAAATACAGATAGCAAGGAGACAAATGTATTGGTTATCAGGTCGAAAATCCAAACTAAGCATAGAAAACAAACTAAAAATATACAAAATGATAATAAAACCAATCTGGACGTACGGAATACCACTTTGGGGAACAGCAGCAAAAGAGCCATATAAGCAAAATAGAGACAATCCAAGCTAAAATACTTAGAACAATAGTAAACGCCCCATGGTACGTTAGAAACGAGGACATACGGAAAGACCTTGGAATACCAACGGTCAAAGAGGAAATTAGCAGACACGCAGGAAAATATAAAGAAAGATTAGCAACCCACCCGAACCGGCTGGCAGCGGAAACGATTAACACAACCATAGAAAGGAGACTAAAAAGGAAACACCCATCAGATCTCACAAAGGACATAACCTAACAAACACGATGATGGTACCCCGCTGGGGGTAGCCACCCACATGTTATATTATTAAACCGCTATAATATTTTACCAAATGTCCTATTGGACAAATTGTAAAATTTAAATAAATAAATAAAAAAAAAAATTTGATGATCACCGTGTACCCCGCTGCTTGAGCTGATCTACTTTTGTTCGTGTAAAGATATTTACTCGCGCACAGTCATATTTCGACCGATTTTTAATTGTCAACAATTCAAAAATAAAACCAAAAACGCAATATTTTTTCTTCTTGCTTTTCGTCTTATTTTAGCTTCAAGAATCACCCCTTAAGTTGTTTTACATTGAACACCCTGTATATACCATAAACAAAAGATGGACGGACAACAAATACCAGCACCTACGCTGTCGCGGATGCACAGTTGTGTATAATTATATACATTATACATTGGTAGAATTCATTGGACTGGTATCGATAATTTTTTCGGAATATCTCAGAAACTATAGCCGTCTAACAGTTACATGCACAGGGAAGAGTTGTTCAGAGTCATTGTTACGCCACGAGGCTTACCATAGGCCGTATTTCTAACCGTCGCTCGCGGTCCTACAGTGTCGCAGACGGATCGTCTTATCTTCCCGACGGAAGATATACAATGTATCGACGAGCGCATAGTTGTCACCAAGCAGCGAGTTCTGGATACGTCGATTTCGGTCCGTTATGTCATACACATAAAGAAGGTGGCATACGTGATCATAGGCGCGAACGGTGGCGTGACCCGAGCGTAGGGGGGTCGTCTCCCAGAGAAGACAAATAAAATGATCGAAGGGCAATCAGTCCCTTTTGAAGAGTCAAACGTTATACATCGAGAGGTCTGACGATTAAAATTAAGGTCGCATAGTTTAACGAATTCATTGAGAGATATCGTAAAGTCGGGTCGACTTTCTGTAACATATTTACTGTATTCATTGTTAAACAATTTGTGGCGTGTTCATCATATTATTGTTAAATATTGTCAAATATACCATTTTATGTCAACCTGTTAATACACCTGTTAATACCTGTTAATACCTGTTGAACTACCCCTGTTATCTTAATCGAAACAGGGGAATGACTATTTCGCGGCATTGATTAGCAGAATCGTAACGAGAATTTACGCCTCTCGCTGATGCGTTTTCCTCGCGACCGCGTCTCTCCGCGCACGGTCGTAACAGTCATATTCCCGATAATGTGTTCAAAAGTCATCGAAATCAGAGAGGATGTAGCTGTTCTACAGTTTCACGCTATTCGTTTCAGGAAAAGATGAACTAACTCGAAGTGCTATTTCACGGATGTGAAAATGATTTTTTTAATCATTTTTTCACGACGTATGTATAACAAGAAAAGTAATTTAAGAGGACAGTGCGATGGCAGTGATCTTGAATAAAATAACATATTGTTGACATTAGTGCGAGCGTGTATCTGTAATTGGGTTTGTGATTATTAAATAGGAATGAGACTATGCTTCATTTTCTGACCACCGCGCCGTAAGGTGGCCGATCATGCGCAAGTAGAAGCTAACGTTCAGCGAATGCATATGAATATGATTCGTGAGTATCTTGACGCTTTTTCCTGTTATTTTTTTCTATTGGTCGTACGATATAATAGAGTGATTAAATAAAATTCCGCTTCTGTCGCCTTTCGCCCTCTTGCTGCTCGTTTTCCGCCAGCTTGCCATTTTCCATATCGTAATTTTACTCTTTCGGATCGGCGAAGATTTGTAAAAAATGATTTGTTCAAAAACGATCTTGACCATGAAATTCGGGGTCTCACTTTTTTGTAGCTATGTACTCTACTCATTACGAGGAACACGGGTCTCAAAAGAATAATGGATCGCAAATGACCCCTCCTCTGGGGAAAAAATGTTAAAGTTCATATTTACAGTTACTTTTGCAAAGAAAAATAACCTGCTATCAATGACGCAGCGGAGAATTGTAGGTATATCAGAATACAGGGATAACGAAAGATATTTACATGTAGAGAAAAGGTTGACCAACGGTACGATTTTCAATGGCTAAGTGAACTTGGTAAGCAAGAACTTAATATTGCGACGTTTAAATCCGTATCAAAGGTCAAATTGACTGTGCATTCCTAAAGAAGAACAGATTAATTATCGCCTTTATCTATGCATACTCGCTAAAGTGTTTACATAAAATATTTTAAATCAATCATCGGCGAATACCAGACAAAACTTTTAATTTTAAAAAATTTGTTGAGTTCAAACACTCCAAATAGCTATGTCACTTGGCGAAATTTTTATCATTGGATGCTACTTAGGTTGCAATTACGCTTTAGTACTATATGATCAATACCGTTACACCTCAATCAACAAATGCCAGTATTTGGATTCGCGAAAAACTGCATGCAATAATTCGAAAGATTTACTCAAAAATAGAATTATGTGCCAGCATCAATCACATGTGCATTATATTTGCGATTTTTACGTCTACGATTTCGTAGAAAATTTAAAGCAGTACACAGTTAAAGCAAAGGTGTAAACTCTATTTCATACACGATTGCTCACGATTCATGCCACAGTCGACCAGTTTGTTAATTTTTGAACAGAACGTTTGTATTATAGCGGACAGAATGCAGAAGCATCCAAGGTGGAGGATTATAAGAAATGTAAAGAGCAAGGTTTAGTTCACCTTATTTATTCCACTCAATACTCTGAATACAACTATCTTTTAGTTCATTGGCTATCCTGTTAAATATAATTGTCACTGACTGAATACTGTTACATGTTGACTCTTAGAATACCGGTGCAAGAGCGAGTCTTGGTGGCGTTGCTGTCGTAGAGGAACGTTTGTGGTGGGTATGTCTCAAGTCTGTTCCTAAGTGATCATTGGGTAAAGACGTATGTTTAAGGATGGGCTGGCCGCCTTACTAAAGGTTCGCGCGCGGGTAACCTTGCACTTGGGGAAAACCCGCGTTCCCAGTCTTCCTGAGATGCACCATAAAAAAAAAAATTACGTTCTTTATGGGGTTTTCCCGTGGGGTCCTAAAGTACCTTGACTGTACAATAGGCCCACTGTTTATGATTAGCCCGCACTAGGGTTGCGTAGACCCTTGACGGTTGTCATGCCCGAGGAGCGCATCTGGTTCATATAAGGCGTCGCGGTAATTACCAGGCGGCCACTCCAAATCCCGAACATATGCATTAATACCGTAATTTTTCAAATAGTCATTACCGAGTGATTTCTTCTTGTTCGTGAAGTTTCGTTTTGATTTCATTGCGTCTTGCAACTATCGTGGCGTTGAATTTATCAAATTGATGAGTACACTACTAAAAATATTTTTCCATTTTTTTAAGGAAACCTTGAAATGATTGTATGATGATGGTGAATCGATATTTTTCGTTTCAGGTAGTCATATATTTTCAATAATGCACATATTGCGGAGCTGTTTCTAAGTGTTTGTAAACATGATACAAGATTAACGCTCGTGTATTAGCGTTGTATTGCATAGCATTGTATATCGTGTATTATTGTGTTTTGGATAGTTATCTTGTATCAGGATGAAATTGTCTTTCAAATCCATATTTTTACTCATTGATGCAGATTATTTTTAAAAATACTTATATGCATTTTATCCTATGAAGCGTTAACTGTACGAATATATATTAAACATATATTTTCATCATTAGCTAGATACTTATTAATATTTTTACAACAAGAATATGTATCGAATTTTTTTTTAAATTACTTTGGAGACTTGTAAGAATATATAAATATTATTCATTTGCAAAAAATTTCTTACTAAACGATGTCGTACCATAATTTTAAATTTCTTCCAGCATTGCATGAATACGTTTCACACTGACTGTGTGTTATTTACTCTCAGCAGAATAGGTCGTTCGCAATATAAAATGGAATTTGCAATTCAAACATCTTCGACGTCATCTTAACTAATAAAATACAATAAGAATGTCATTAAAATTCAAATGTTTAAATCTATTTTTTCTTTAGTTCTGGAGATAATGTTAAATGTTAATCGAATCATTCATGCATGACATTATAGAGTTTCGGCAGTAGGGTGGTGTTATTAAGAGTACGAGTATCTAAAGGAGTATTACATCGTGATCTGTGACAGACTTGTCGGGATCTACTATCGTGAAGTCGCACTTTTGTTCGATGTTTGGTAAACAATACGCAGTGGAAATAGTATCAGTAAAAGTTATATATAATTATAAAAAAATAATAGATCCTTTATAGTAAAGGAGTAGGCGAAAATATTTGTTAATTAAATTACAAATGTTTGAGTCAATAAGAGTGATCACCTGAAGTAACTCGTTATATTCGAATGTATTTGAGAAACTTGATCATCAGGCGACTAAAAGTTGATTTTTTAATTCCTTATATTTTTTTAGATATTAAGGTGACAGTAGGTTTTTCAAATGGTGTCGTATAAGTATTTTCAAAAGTAGTTTATTCAGTTGGACATTCTTTACAAAAAGGCATTAATATATTTATATCGAAAAACCATTAGTTTATCAGATATTTCAATGTCTCAAATTTAACACATAAGAGACAGATGACATAGCATATGTATATACAATATCCGGAAAAAGCGTTCCGATGATCTGCAGCAGCAGCGCAGGTTCCATCTCCATCGTTGCCAGGGGGCCCTTCGCGCGAAGTTTTCGCGTCACCGTCCTGTATGGCCTTCCCCATGGGTCAGACTCGACTGCTTCAACTAGTTCGGACCAAGCACGGTCCTTCGCGTTCTTGATCTCCTTTTGTAGCAAGCGCCGTAGCACGCGGTATGCCCGGTAGCGCAAGGAGACTTCTTCCTTGTCGCGTCGTCGCCAGCGGCGGGCCCTCAGGTACCGTCTTAGGGTCCGGACGAATCTCGCCATTTGCTCCGCAATGTCGGGGTGCCACCAGTAGACAGCTCTGCTTCGCACCGTGCCCGGTGTGACTCGTGGCATAGATGCGTCGCAAATTGCTGTCATGGCTCGGCGAAAGTTCTCGGCCTCCTCTTCCACGCCTGTTTCGATCGTAGTCGTCGAGGCCTCCAAGCTTCAAGCTGTTGCTATAGCGGCCGCCCGGAGTAGATCTTCGTTCCTCTCCTTTAACTTCCATCTTGGCGGTGGGCGCGCGCGTCCTCTTCTCGGCGGGCCGCGACCATCGCCCGCAGTCGCCGTTCCAGGTCCAGGTGTGTCCACATCCATGAATATGTAGAGGTGGTCCGAAAGTGTCTCGACCTCCTCGGCCACTCTCCAGCCTGAAATCCGCCTGAATGCATCGGGGGAGGCTCATGTAATGTCGACGATGGAGTTCCCTCTCCACGCCACGCTGGTGCTAGTCGAGCCCCTGTTTACAAACAGTAGTCCAAGTCCCGCGGCCCAGTATGACAGCGCGCGGCCGCGCGCATTGGTCCTGGGGTTTCCCCATTCCGCGGAGTGCGCGTTGATGTCTCCCAGGACGAACATTTGCCGGTGAAGTCGTCGCCTGACGCAGTCGCCAACCCCGTCCAGGAACTCCTCGAACTCTGCCCATCCGCTGTTGGGTGACACGTACACACCCACCACCACCATCCCTGCCCACTCGACCGCGACGTATCCGTTGCCGCGCTCCAGCGGGGCTCCGTGGGCGAACGCCCCCGCCGTTGATGTCCAGGTGACAGCAACCATCTCATCCGTATCTCCGGCCTATTCCGGAGCATCCAGAACTCTGTATGGTTCGGCCACCGCCGCTAGGGCGACCGTGCTCTTCCGGATGGTTTGGTAGAGCAGGTCTTGCGCTCGTCTTGACCTTCCCAAATTAGTCTGGAGGATACGTATTTTTTCAATCACCTAGTGTCATCGCTTCCATGGCTTCCTCCGTACCAGCTTCCTTGTTCACAGAATTAGAGTCGCCTTGTGACGGTGAGCCTTTTTCGTTGCCACTTGTGGCTGTTGATCCGCGGGTGTTTCCTCTTGTTCCTTCCTTCGGGGGTGGGGGGCAGATCGGTCCCCCCATCCTGTGTACAGATGGTGCTTGAGCGCCTCGCAGAGCAAGCATTTCGGGCTCGCGGCAGTGCATGCTTTAGCTTGGTGTCCCGGTTTGCCGCATCTATGGCACAGGTGTCCCTTGTCCTCGTTGGAGGTGCAGGTCTTGCTTATGTGCCCAATCTCCAGGCACCTGCAGCACTGTAAAGGTCTTCGCTCGATGGCTTCGACCTACGCCGTCGACCAACCTATGGCGACCTTGCTAGCCTGGACCAGTTTCCTCACTGCGCCGGCGGGCTTCGTATCCACACAGATCCAAGGCCGTTTCGGGCAAGACGAATTTCTCTCAGTCGATCGTCCTCCGCCTTGCAACCGCTCTCCTTCGCCAGGGTGTTCTTGATTTCCGCCTTAGTGGCCGATATATCTATCCTAGTCAGCCTTGCTTCCGCAGCTCGGAAGGGTGTCGTCACGCGGATCTTGTTCGGATCCAAGGCCCGGGTCAGCTGTTCTGCGAGCGCAGAGGCCTTCTCCGTCTTCTGGTTCTCGGGGACCTCCAGAACGACGCCTCCGGTAATGGTTTTGCGCATCTTCGCCGCGTTGATGCCGACCTCGGCCAGGAAGACGCTATCCCTGGCCGCGGCCAACACTTCCGCGTAGGATTGGCCCGATTTATCCCTCAGTGTGATCGCTACCGCCGATGTTCGTGGGGTATGTGGTGGGCACTGTGGTGGACACTGTATGGGCGCTGTGTCGCTGCTCTTTTCTGCGATGGGGCGCGAGGCCAGCTCTTTTCAGAGCGCCTCGTTCTACGTCTCTAGTGTCGCTATGCGTCCTTCTATTATAGCGAGGGCGTCATAGGCGGGGTCCATTCTTCTCACCATCTCTGTTTCGCCAGCAGCAATGGTCCTCGCCGCTTCTTTCAGCGTTTTCCCCCGTGTGCCCTTGAGGTTGCGAGATGTCTCGGCAACCTTGGTCACCTCAGAAGCTCGACGGATCAGTTCGGCTCCTATGTTCGCCGTAGTAGATGTTCGCATCTCTTCGGCTAGGTCCGTGGGAAGCTCGGGGGATCCGCCGGCTTTCCTTTTCTTCGAACGGGGCGCTTTGCCGGCGGGAGTTTCCTCTTCCTCCGTCACTTCTTCCGTCCGTAGGTCCCCGCGTTCAGTGTGGAGTAGGAGAACCCCTCTTTAGGAGGGACCGCCTTCTTCATGCTTCTGGTGCTGACGTGTGTCGGCTCAGCAGTCAACTCCGCTTCACCCCTTCGTCTCATGGTTTCCTCTACCTCCTTATGTTTCCCCGAGGTTACGTTTTTTCCCTATTGGGCGCGCAAAAATGGCCATTGTTCCGCACTTGTCACTCCACCAGTCACCGTCACTTCCGAATGGCCCGCGCGGCGCGCTTACGGCGCGCGTGCCAATATGGCTGCGTCCGTGTAGTTCCTCGGGTAGCTCGTGTAGCGGCGCTGTTGTCACGCGTCCCAATATGGCTACCTCAACATCATAACCTCACACTCGGTTTAAATTCGGCTTTAATGTCTTTCCAGACCGGATTTCGTTAGTTCCTACACCCGCTTTTTTTCACAGGCACTAGCCCTTCACTCTGGTTCCCTTCCTTGTCCAAATTCTCTAGATTTCCGGAGATTTCCATCACGCTCACTTTTCAGTCCTCTCTACGTCTGCTCCACGTGGATGCCCCAATGGAACTCCTCAACTTGCATAAACTAATACACGTTTCCCTTAGAATCTGTGACAATAGAAATAAATACTACATTGTACCTGACGACTTCCCACTAATTGAAGACGGTTTCCAATGCTAGAAAACTATCGATACAAAATTACAAACGACCAAATCCAACTCAACGATCAGGTGTTCTTAATTCAGAAACCACAACTAATTTCTCCAGGACAAACCAGAATTGAAACAATTTATCTGGACAAGAGACCAATGCAAGTATGCTTCTGCAATACTGGTGAGCAACCAATACCAATTTCTAATGATCTCTCTAATGAAGTTGATCTCGAACAAATTTAAAAATTCAAAAACATAATTAGAACGAGCCATATTGAAAACAATTTCGGCATTCCTATCGAGAAAAATCCTCCTACACTACATTGACGTATTCAACTTAGACACAGACACTTTACCATGCACCAATTTAACAAAACACATCATCACGCTGAAAGAAAACAAAATCATAAACACAAAATCTTACAGACCACCCGAGGCACACAAATTAGAAATCGAAAAACAAAACAAAGAAATATTAAACAAAAACATAATCGAAGAATCAGACTCACCGTACAATAGTCCAGTATGGGTCCCCAAGAAATCGGATGCCTCCGGAAAACAAAAATGGCGCATAGTGATAGATTTCCGTAAATTAAACGAATTAACTGATCAAGACGCGTACCCTTTGCCAAACATTAACGTTATACTCTCACAATTAGGAAACGCGAAATTCTTTTCCGCACTAGACCTCTCTTCTGGCTTTTATCAAATACCAATGGACGTAACATTAAAGAGATACACAGCTTTTAGTACGCCTCAGGGACACTTTCAATACAATCGAATGCCATTTGGATTTAAAATCGCCCCAGCTACACTCCAACGCATGATGGACACAGCATTTAGCGGTTTATTGAATAAATATTGCTTCGTGTATTTAGATGACATGATAATATTCGGAAGTACGATTCAACAACATAACAACAACCTTGTAATTGTATTACAGAGGTTAAGAGAATTAGGACTAAAGATTCAACCAGACAAATGTGAATTCTTAAAGCCAGAATTAGAATACCTTGGACATATTATCACGCACGAAGCAATAAAACCAAAGCCGAAAAAGATATGTAGGAAGTGTAGTTGGAGCTAGGTGAAAAGAGAATTCGCGTTTTGTCCCGGGACTACCGATGGACTCGTCAGTAAGGCTATGCCCAGAAGTCCCTGCCTTAGACTTAGAGGTAGTCTCGCTAGGTGCGGTATTTGTATCGTGACATCGTATATTCGACCGCTAGGGAGATAGACAGACTCGTCGTCGTAGTAGCCCTCTGGTGTTGGCGGTTGGTACCCGCGGATCGCCCGGGAGATGTTACGCCGCGTTGATGCCTCGACCTGTCGGCGTCCTGTTGGTACCGATCCGCCACAGATAGAAGCAGTCAAAGAATTAAAAATTCCCAAAAACTCAACCGACGTAAAATCATTCTTAGGACTAGCAGGATATTATAGAAAATTCATACGTAACTTTTCAAAGATAGCCAAGCCTCTAACCGACCTGACGAAGAAAGACACACTCTTTCATTGGACAGACAAACAACAAGATAGCTTACAAACTCTGAAAAACGCAGTATGCAAAGCCCCGGTATTGACATATCCCAACTTTAACGAAACATTTACATAAACAACCGACGCATCTAACGAAGGAATAGGCGCTGTACTTTCACAAAACGACCATCCTTGTTGTTACATCTCCAGAACACAAAATCCCCCCGAAAGAAATTACTCAACCACTGAAAAAGAACTTCTTGCAATCGTATGGGCAGTAAAACGTTTGAGACCATATTTGCTAGGAAGACATTTTCTCATAAGAACCGACCATCAAGCTTTAACTTGGCTTAAAAATTGCAAAGACCCCTCATCACGACTAATTAGATGGAGTTTAAAGCTAGAAGAATACGATTACGAAATACAATACCACAAAGGAAAAGATAATACGGCTGCTGACGCACTCTCGAGACAAACTATCAACAATTTGACGACTGAAGACAATCTCCTTGTATGACAGATGGGAACACGACACCGGCACACTTCCTAAACTACTAAAGATAGTCCCCAACGAAAAATCCTTCTTCCAAATAACGAAAGAAGCTTTAGGACCCTACGACAAAGAGAAATGGTTAAAAAAGCTCGTAGAATTAGCTACAAAACATAAAAAGTTAGGCATAGGAGACAAAAGCTTCGATGAAATCGAAAAGACACGAATAAAAACATTTTTAATGTATGTTAACGACAAAATAGAAGAAATAACCTTTGCATACGACCCGATTCAAATTCTAACGAACAAGTTGACGCGATTACAAAAGAAAACCATAACGACGTTTTAGGACACTTAGGTATACAGAAAATTTACGCAAAAATCAAAGAACGATTTAAAATCCCACATTTGTCCTCAAAAGTAGAGGAATTTATAAAAAATTGTGTAGCATGTCAAAAACAGAAACTTGTCAGAATCCGCGCGAAAGAAATTCCCGTAGTACCTCAAACTCCCACTGAACCAGACGAGAAAGTATGAATGAACATAATTGGTTCCATGCCGAAAACTAAACGAGGAAACCAATATATACTCTTTATTCATGATGATTTGACTAAATACTTGATATTAACACCTCTCAAGGCACAAAGAGCCGAATCCATAATAGATGCCTTATTGAATCATTACATTTACATCTCCTCAGCACCTAAAACTATACTAACAGACCAAGAACAGAACTTTATTAGCGAACTCATGACGAAGTTCGAAGAAGCATTTAAAATAAAACATATAAGAACAACCAGCTTTCACACACAATCTAACGGATCCCTAGAAAGAACACACGCAACGGTAAAAGACATGATACGAACAAATCTAAACGACTTAGACAAGGAATGGGACACGAAGTATTAAACTTCATATGCTTAGGATATAACACAGTGATTCATGATGCAACCGGTTTTTCACCTTTTGAACTAACCTTTGGCTTAGTCTCATTTCATTTTTGAAATAATCATACTCTATATTTATTCCAAGATATTCTTTTACTTCGCCTAAATCTTTCATGTTAAATTTATCAGTTAATAACTTCTTTACATTTTGTATCTTTTTTTGTTTTTACTACAGATTAACAAATCGTCTACATATATTAACAAATAAGCAACATTTTCTTCCTCTCCATGAGTATATAGGCATAATTCTACGTTATTATTCTTAAAACCTAGTCTCGTAACATACATAACACATATCAAAACATTCATACCAATCCCTCGGACTTTCTTTTAACCCATAAAGCGCTCTCGATAATTTACAAACTCTATTAGTTCCGTCTGCATATCCTTTTGGTTGATTTACATATAACTCCGAGCTCACTTCACGATTTAAAAGGGCAGTTTCTACATCCATTTGCTCAATGATTAATCCCATTTTGGCAACAATATGATAGCAATATCTTAAGGGTCTGATTACTCGCTACTGGAGAATATATGTCATCGACTACGTTCCTTTGTTGAAATCCTGTTACCACTAATCTAGCCTTATACCTGTCATCTGATTTTCTCGTGTAAACCCATTTCACATGTAATACTTCTTTGCCTTTTACCCTTTCTACCAATTTCCAAGTTTTATTCTTATATAGACATTCTATTTCTTTATCCATAGCCTGTTTCCAATCTTCACTATTTTCACAACAAATCGCCTCCTCAAATGTACAAGGGATATCTACTCTACAATAATTTGCGTGAATCTCACTACTGTTTTCCTTTTCTGGATACCTTATTGGAGTTCTCTGATTACGTGTAGATCTCCTAGGGATCTTTACGCTTTCAGCACTACTATCATTTTCATCTTCTCCACTTTCTAACTCTTCCTTATTCATGCTGTCCAATAAATAATTGCCTTTACTATCATCGCTATCTGCATCGAATTAATTCTCCTCAAAACCGATACATTTTGTGTCTGTTTCTATGACCTCTACATGTCCAGCTACTGTTATTTTTCAACCTAATAGGACTCTGTAACCTGCTTCACTATATCCTAACAGAATTCCCGTATCTGCCTTCTTATCCCATTTAGAAACTCTTTTCTGTTCTGGCCTTCTTACAAAAACTTTATTTGCATATAGATATAAATTTTCAACACTTGGTTTTCTCCCGAAGAGTATTTCAAAAGGTGTCTTTCTCTCCACAGTATTTGCTAGTATTCGATTTTTTAAGTATGCCGCTGTACATACTATTTCCGGCCAGTACTTTTTATGTACTTTTGCTTCCGTTAACAAGCAACGCTCCACGTCCATCACTGTTCTATTATACCTTTCCGTTTAATTCATGTACGTAGGTTGGACAATTACTTATTATGATACCTTTATCCCTAGCAAATTTATAAATTCGATTGTTTCAGTATTCACTTCCATTATCGCATCCTCATATTTTTAACCTCTTGCGCGTTATGTTATCAACTTCATTTACAAACTGTACGAGAGAATCAAAGACCTCATCTTTTGATTTTATACAATAGATCCTAGCTATTTTACTATAATCATCGATAAATGAAAAAAAATATCTCTCGCTATTTAATTCGGTAGTCTTAAAGGGACCGCACACGTCTGTATGAATAATTTCCATTATTTCCCTAGCCTTAGTTCGATTATTTTTGAAAGGTAAATTATGCATTTTACTTTCTATACACACCTTACATCTCAAAAATTCCTTTTCAAATTTATTCGGTATACCTGTCACTAGCTGCTCTTTACCCAAAATATTTAAGTATTTGTGGCGGATGAAAAGAGAGGTTTGCGTTTCGTCCCGGGACTACCGGTGGACTCGTCAGTAAGGCTATGCCCGGTAGTCCCTGCCTTAGACGTAGAGGGAGTCTCGCTAGGCGCGGTATTTGTATCGTTCGCCCGTATATTCGACCGCTAGCGAGATAGACAAACTCGTTGTCGTCGTAGCCCTCTGGTGTTGGCGGTTGGTACCCGCGGATCACCCGGGAGGTGTTGCGCCGCGTTGATGCCTCGACTTGTCGGCGTCCTGTTGGTACCGATCCGCCACATATTTAAAATTTACGTGTTCTAGCATGCTATGCCATCTTTTCTTTTTACTCATACCACTACGTTCGGCACTGTTTACTAAGTGCTCCTTCCCTTTCAATATATTTTTCATTTTATATGTTCCATTTTCTTTCCATATTTTCCGTTACAGCTGTAAGTTTATTGTTCTCATCTATTATTTTTGCAATATTTCCCTTTGAAATAACCATATTATTATTATCCGTTAACTTGCCTAAACTAATCAAGTTTGCTGACATTTCTTTCACATAAAAAACTTTATTCATATTTATTTTATTTCGCTTTCCAAATGCTTCAAAATAGTACTTTTGTTATACTTTTGTTGCTTTTATCGATCTATTATCGCCCAAATATATATTTACCGGTTCTTTAAGGTCGATAGATGTATCAAAATAATTTACATCGTTAATTATGTGATCGGTACAACCGCTATCTAATAGCCACATTATTTCGTTATCACTTATCTCGTTCATCTCGCTGCTGTGTGCTGCGTGCGCCGTTGCCATCCATGTGCCTGCTCCTGAATTGCCATACTCGCTCGTGCCGGCTGCTGATTGACGATGGAAGTTTCCACGTCTCCTGCTCGTATTGCCTTTGTTTCCTCTTCCTCTGCTGCGACCACGTGTTGACCCACGCCGATAACTGTTACTGCTACCCGCTTGGACGCCATTTTGACACTCTCTTGCAAAATGTCCCACTCTTCCACATTTGAAGCATCCTTTTTTTTTTGCAGCAAAGGCATTAGTTTTCATTTCTCCTCGATTTGATTTATCTTCCTTTTCCGCTATTTCTATTTTATTCCTCGCGTACGCTACCGTTTGATTCTCTTCTTTCACTGCATCTATTATATTCTCTATGTAGCTATACTCTTCGGGTAACGCATTTAGCATGTAATTCAGCTTTTCCCTCTCACTCACTTGTGCGCCTGCACAAGTTCATTCATTAATTTTTCAAAATCGCTAAAGAACGATGCTGAATCACTGTATTTGTCGAGACTTATCCTCTCCAATCTCCTTCTGCACACGATCTGTGCCGTCGACTCTCTTAAGTACATTTCGTCGAACTTTTTCATTATTTCATACGCTGTTTTTTTCTTCACTAATATGTTCTAATTGTCTATTTGAAATGGCACTATAAATTATATTTATCGCCTTCAGATCCTTTTTGTCCCAGTCTGGATTGTCTGTTTCGGTCTTCACTCTAGTTATAACAATATCACATTCTTTATACCTCACAAACATTGTTATTCTCTTCTTCCACATCCCGTAATCCTCACCATCAAATATCGGTATCGTAATTTCAGATCTTTCTATTCCCGTAATAGACAATAAATTTAAGGAACACTTGAAATAAAAGCTATTTGTTTAGTCTGAAGGACCTTAAATATGAAAATGCCAAAATTTATGGTGGGTCCTTAAGACTATTGCGGGTACGCAATAAGGATGTGCGGTCATCTGGCTACCATCTTGCCCGCAGTGTGATGCCTTGTTTTCTAGAGAGTCACCGGACGTAATATTATGTATTACGCAATTATATTATTAAGTTCAAGTAAAATATCCTACATTGTGATAAAATATATTTCCCTTATTTTGTTTATCACATTCTTTAAAAATATAGTTGTTAGTTATTTAGATCCTACGAATTGTATGTGTCATTTTAGTCGGAAACATCTAACAAACAGGTGATGAAAAATCTTTTCATTATAAATAAAAAATAAGAAAGTCTGATTTTTCAGTTTAATAAGGTCTCAGCTTATTGCCATTCATGTGTTATGTGTTTTCGAACGCTTCGACTATCAGTCCCTCTTTCTCTTTCACTCGCATTATTCTTTACCATATTCGCCAAGTTTAACACTTCATTGTCACTGGCTTCAGGAATAGAATCGTTTCTACTTCTATTTTACTCTGTAATTGCGGGATTCAGGTCACGAATGTGTTGCGATTATTGCAAATTTCATGCATATAATTTATTTACTTAATAAATTATTAGAGAAAGGAATTGTAGACGCTGTATATATTTATTATAAAAAGCTGGAAGAATGCGAGCAAAGCCATTACTTGAAATTCAAGGTTCAATCCAGTGCATGCTATTCAACACTTGGCAGTCCTCTCTGCTACCTTTCCCTTTGATCCAGATATTGGATGGTCGAGTAATGTAATTTGATCCGGACAGAAATATTAATGAGGCAATACTAATGCAACAATGAAATTTTTTTACTCTTTAAAATTCTTTAACATTAAATGTTTACTAACATACTTGCGAAATTTTTCTGATCAATGTAAGACCAAATACGACGATTTACTTCAAATCACATTTACTTATTGATGACACAAAGGAAAATAAGTTGCTATCATTTATTAAATAAGCTGCCTTCTTCATCGATATCCGAATCATATAAAATCTGTATCTGTATAAGGACCACATAACTCGCACTTATACGCGGTTACGCTATTTTCATCCAGTGAAGCCAATCAAAATATTTACGAGAGAGTCAGGTGGCGCGAGTGAAGGGTGAGAGCTTCGTCGAAGTAAACTTTCCGTTGCTCTTTCCCAAGAAACAAGAATGCTGGTAACACGAAAGCGGAGATCGTTGCGGATCCATTTCATCAAATATTATATAGGCTCGTGAACGAAATTTTACTAGCAATAGAGAACAAACACAATGAGATTAAACATAATGTTTAGTCTACGATTTTTCTTACAACACGTCGCGCAGGATGCTTTATGACTTCGATTGTCATAATCTTCTTTTTACGCCTTGTACAAGATAAGCTAGAGCCCATGTATTGTTCGATTTCAGTATCCCTGTGCGGCCCGCTGACCTACTTCCCTCTGTGTAAGGAGGTTATCACGCGCACACGAATATTTCGACCAATCTTTAATTGCCAACAACTTAAGCATAAAGTCGGAAACGTAATATTTTTATTCTTGATTTTCATTTTATTCGTACTTCAAGAATTACCAATTAAATTTTTCACATCTGTAGTCGATCACCTTGTATATATAATGGTATGAACTGTAGTCAAATTAGCAAAAATATGAATACATAAAAATCAAATGCTTATTAGTTTGAATAAACACTCTCGAGTGATAGCATTGACATTATTGTCGAATCGTCTAATAAGGTTCTTTTAGCGTTGATCGTTGGCGATGGTAATGTTGGGTGGCGTAATACAATAGAGAGATATTGTGGCGACACTCCACAAAGCTTAGCGCCACGCGTAATATCATCAAAGCCGACGTGCCTAATGTGCCATCGATATCTCTACAGTTCTTCACTTCAGCACTTACACTCCTCGTCAAAGAGATAGCCCAGGTGAGTTATCTTTAATTTTTCAATGACGCGTGTAAAGTTTTTCGTCTGTAACGTGTAATATCAAAACATTATGTTTTGTTGGTGTGTTGAAAATAATTAAAAATATTGTAAGGCTTAGTGTGTATAAAAAAAAATTGTTTTATTCTAAGAACGAAATGATAGCACATGTACAATAAGAAAATAATGATCAACATAAATTATAGCTAGCAATAATTACTTATTAAACATATATACTTATTTAATAATGGGTACATCCCCCTTTATTTTTTATTACTTGTATTGTACGATTTCCTATCGATTTATATAGTTGTTGGATGTAATTTTGATTTAACGTATCCCATTCGCGTACAATTGCATTTTTTAATTGTTGTACGCGTTGATACCGCTTTCCATTCGCGTATACGCCGTGAAAAAATTCTGCCCAGCAATTTTTAATAACATTAAGTTCCTGGGAGCGTGCAGGTCACGGCAAAATAGACATATTATTTACATTAAAATATGATTGGACCAATCTAGATGTGTGTACAGATGCATAATCTTGTTGAAAGATGTAATCAGGTTCAGAAATGGGTTCTGTACAATTATTTATTTGTTCTTTGATTAAATTTATGTATCGGACACTATTCATTCTCCCATTGATGAGCTTGATACTTGTCTTGCAGAAATAACCGATGCCGGCCCAAACCATCACACTGCCTTCTTCCATCTGTCATCGAAGTTCTGCCCGAGCAGTCGAGCTATGCGGACGTGAAAACTAGTGCCTCCGCGAGTGCGACAAGTGTGAAGGAAGGGACAAGCAACAGAACCAATCGGGGATGGAAAACACTCAAAAAGTACCCACAATAAAAATTATAAACAAAGGCGAAACATATGCTATAAACAGAGCTGTAGATAAAACAAACCCAAATAAACCAACAAGCGAAGTTCAAGACTGCTCAGTTATAAACGAAATAGAAATGGAAATTACACAAAATAACGACGAAAAGAGCAATACCAACAAGGAACAACCACAACATAACGAAAGCTGGAAGACGGTAACGCCCAGCAAAAAAAAGAAAGATAAATAAAAACACAAATGATAGGAGAAATACAGAAACAGAAAGATAACGATGGCTACAAGAAAATCCTACACAAAACTCCTTCAGCTCACTGACAGAAGAGATGGACACAGACCCTACAGAAAAACCAAGAACACACACTCCCAAGCCACCACCAATCTATATAGACGCTAAAATAATAGACCCCCTCATTGATCTACTAAACAGCACGGCAGGGAAAGAAAACTACACCATCAAACAGCTCAAACTGGATCAGGTAAAAGTACAAACTAATACCCCAGAAACTTACAGAAAAGTGATAAAAGCGCTAAGGAAAAAAAACGCTGGGTATCACACTTACCAACCCAAATCTGACAAAAGCTACAAAGCAGTGATAAGAGGTCTACACCCTAAAACAAATACAAACAAAATATGCGAGGAACTGGCCAAGATCGGACACCAGGTAAGAACGATCAACAATATAACCAGATTTGACACCAAGCAACCACTACCACTATTCTTAATAGAGCTAGAGCCCAAAAATAACAATAAAGAAATATACGAAATAAAAAAATTTTAAACACAATAATCACAGTTGAGCCACCCAGGCACAAAAAGGATATACCACAATGCATGAGGTGTCAACAATATGGACACACAAAAAACTACTGTAACAGAAATCCGGCGTGTGTCAAATGCGCAGGAAATCACCTAACAGTGAATTGCCCACACACGGGGAAAATAAATGACGTAAAATGTCATAACTGCGGTGGAAATCACCCAGCCAGCTACAAAGGCTGCGTAGTCAGAAAGCAACTACAAAGCAAACTATTCCCGCCTATACGAAACAGAGCACACAACAATTTCCACATGCAACAGGACAACACGGAACCTTTGTCAACACCAAATACACAGCAAGCAACGAACAACAACCACACTAACACCAACACCGTTAGAAGCCGAAGCTACGCGCAAGTAGTCAACCGGTCAACACCATTAGATAATCAAAGACAAAACAATAACAGCGACGACTCTACAGAAATCAAAGAAATGATAAAGCAATCCATTAAAAACACGGAAATGATAGCAAAAATGATAAGTGAACAAAACGCAATCCTTAAACAGAAAACGCAGCAAATCACACTCATGCTGCAACTACTCACAAACACGCTAACCAAAAAATAAAAACGGACACGCTTAAAATAGCAGCGTGGAACTCTAACGGCCTACAACAAAGGGCCCTAGAAACTAAAACATTCCTGTATAACAATAACATCGATATACTACTCGTCTCAGAAACACACCTCACAATAAAAAGCTACATAAAAATTCCGTACTACACCATATACGATACCAAGCATCCCTCAGGGAAAGCACACGGAGGGACGGCAGTAGTAATAAAAAACGACATTGAACATCACCTACACAGCCAGGTTAATAAGGAACATATACAAGCAACTACCGTTACTGTACAAACTAGCAGCAACCATTTGCAGTTGTCAGCAGTATACGTACCGCTGCGACACAAAATTACATCGCAAATGTGGGAAGAGTACTTTCGATAATTAGGTGACAAGTATATTGCAGCTGGAGACTATAACTCAAAGCACACACTATGGGGATCAAGAATCACCACTCCTCGAGGCAAAACCTTGGAAAAGTACATTAGGAATAATAACCTCAATATATTATCCACAGGAAGACCGACATACTGGCCGTCAGACCTGAGCAAAATACCGGACCTGCTAGATTTTGCAGTTACAAAGGGACTAAACGCAAATAAACTAAACATAGCACCCAGCCTCGAGCTTACCCCTGACCATACGCCCATAATAATTACATACAGAAACAAACCAATACTTTACACCAGCACAGAAACGCTATGCAATAAAACCGCCAAATGGCAAATATTCAAAGAAATAATTGAGAGCAAAATCAGCAGCAAAATCCCACTGAAAACACCTGAACACATCGATCAAGCAGTAACAACATTCACAGAAACTACCCACGAAGCAGCAAGGGCAACCACTACACCTGAAACAACCAACAGACAAACAAAAACAGTTCCACTAGACATCCTCGAAAAAATTAGAGAAAAAAGAAAAGCGAAAGCAAAATGGCAAAAACACAGAACAAAAAAAAACAAAAAACACCTAAACAAACTCGCAAAAGAAATAAAAAACAAAATAAGAGAGCAAAACAACAACGAGTTCACAAAGTTCATCGAGTCACTATCTGCACACGAGAACTACAACTACTCTCTATGGAAAGCCACAAAAAAAATAAAGAAGACAATAAAAATGATACCAGCAATCAGGAGAGCAGACAACACATGGACAAGAATCAACGAAGAGCAAGCTGAAGAATTCTCCAACCACCTATGCAACACATTTACCCCACATAATATCAACAACAGCAACCACAATAGTCATACGGATGAGGATGAGCTAACGACTAGTACACCAACTGACAATCACTACACCATACCCAAAGCAACAGCACAAGAAATCAGAAACATTATTGAGAAAACAAAAAATAATGAAGCACCAGGAATCGACCTAATTAACGGCAAAATCTTGCAGAACCTTCCGCCAAAAGCGATAAGACAAAACACAATAATAGTTAACGCAATACTAAGAATACAATACTTTCCAAAATCTTGGAAACTGGCACGAATCATAATGATACCCAAACCGGGCAAGGGCCCACACGAAACCAAATGCCACCAACCAATCTCGTTACTTCCGGTGTTCTCTAAGATACTAGAAAAAGTAATCTACGACCGAATAAAGCCTATAATAGAGAAGAATCAACTAATACCGGATCACCAATTCGGATTCAAAAACAAACACTCCACAATAGAACAAACGCACAGACTCGTCAATGAAATCTTACAGGCGCTGGAAACAAAACAATATTGCACGGCACTCTTTATAGACATCGAAAAAGCATTCGATAAAATAAACCACACTAGCCTACTTCAATCAATCAGGAAACAGTTCCCGGAGTAGATATACCAATTAATCAAATCATACTTAAGCAGCAGAACCTTCATAGTAAAAATCAAAGACACATACTCTGAAGTTAAAGAAATCAAGGCAGGAGTTCCGCAAGGAAGCGTCCTAGGACCAATTTTATACACATTATACACGGCCAACATACCAACAACTAACAATAGCAAAATACTGACATTCGCGGATGACACAGCTGTACTAGTCAGGCACACTAACTCTGCAACAACAGCTACAATACTACAAGGACATATCACAAAAATAGAAAAGTGGCTTCAAACAAAACAAATTAAAGCAACCCCCGATAAATGCAAACACATTATATTCACACTGAAAACAGAAACCGCCAAACATTGTACTAAACGGCACACACATAATACAAACAAGGCAAGTCAAATACCTAGGACTCCACTTAGATACACGACTCACATGGAAACAGCATATTAAAGCAACAATAGACAAAATACAGATGGCAAGGAGACAAATGTACTGGCCAACAAGTCGAAAATCCAAACTAAGCATAGAAACCAAACTAAAAATATATAAAATGGTCATAAAACCAATCTGGACATACGGAATAGCACTATGGGGAACAGCAGCAATGAGCCATATAACCAAAATAGAGGCAATGCAATCTAAAATACTCAGAACAATAGCAAACGCGCCATGGTACGTTAGAAACGAGGACATACGGAAAGACCTGGGAATAGCATCGGTCAAGGAGGAGATTAACAGAAGTGCAAGAAGGTACAGAGAAAGAATAGCAACGCACCCGAATCGGCTGGCAGCGGAAACGGTCGGCGCAACAAACATCAAAAGAAGATTAAAAAAGAAGCACCCAACAGATCTCACAAAGGACATAACCTAACATACAAACACTCACCACACTGAAGGAGCAGATCAATCAAAATCGAAGATGGTACCCCTCTGGGGGTAGCCATCCACGTGCTATATTACTTTATCACTAAGCTATAATATTTTACCAAATGTCCTACTGGACAAATTGTAAAATGTAAATAAACAAATAATAAAAAAAATTTGTCGTCGAATTGCTGACATTGTCTCTTTTCTTATGTCATGAAAATAATATTTTAACCCATCAGGACCATCCAATTTGAATCTTTTTCATCTGAAAATAGTACCCTTCTCCATTTCTTTTTCAAATGCATTCTTTCTTTTGCAAAGCGTAAACGTTCTACTTTGTGTTTCGTTGTTAACGAAGGTTCCTTCTTCAATTTTAGTCTCTTGATATTTTTGCAGGATAGTAGAACTCGACGAAGACTTGAAATACTGGCACCAACACTACATTTCTTCATTATTTGCTTCGTTGTTAACAGCGAGTTGGAAGCTACACGCAAAATTGCTCGCTTATCACGATCGGATAACGATGACCGCCGACCAGTACTTTTCTTTTTGCCATAATCTTTGTGGTAATCGTCGGAGTCCCTTCTAGGTGCAAAGAGAATTCGCGTTTCGTCCCGGGACTACCGGTGGACTCGTCAGTAAGGCTATGCCCAGTAGTCCCTGCCTTAGACGTAGAGGGAATCTCGCTAGGTGCGGTATTAGTATCGTGACATCGTATATTCGACCGGTAGCTAGATAGACAGACTCGTCGTCATAGGATCGCCCGGGAGGTGTTACGCCGCGTTGATGCCTCGACCTGTCGGCGTCCTGTTGGTACCGATCCGCCACATCTTCTTCTTATTATTTTCGATATTTTTGCTACTGATAACTGTAGCTGTTTTAGTTCTAGAATTTTCTTTTTTTCAGACTCGTTTAATACTTACAAATCCCATACTTACAAGTTTATATAATATTGTACTGTAATCTTTACTCGTTGATAGATCATGAGTACTGAGCAGTTTGTAAACATATTAACAGAGTGTGCTATCATTTCGACCTTCGTTTGGAATAGTTTTTCTTGGTTGTATAAAAACATCTACGACATTGTGACTTATTTCCAGCAAGCTGCGTATCCTGAGCTCATAATGTTTTGATATTATACGTTACAGATGAAAAAATTTACACGCGTCATTGTGAAATTACAGATAACTCACCTGGGCTATCTCTTTGACGAGGAGTGTACATCTAACACCACCTCAATATGAATAGACATAACTGACGTAATCTCTTCAAGCAATTTCTTATTAGCTGTAGTATATTTTCCCTATATGTTAAATTTTTGTCTATTTTCAATTATTTTCGTGAATGCTTTTTAGGGCTTTAACTTTAGAGGGTGGTTTTTCTTTATAAACTTGAGTCAGCGTAGATAAAAGACAGTATATGTTTAATATTTTGCGCAGTTCTTCAAACCTGCAAAGTTTTAATAAAAGCGGAATCTGACTGTTACATCTGGTGACTCTCTACACAAACCAGGCCCAACACTGCGGGCAAGATGGCAGCCAGATGTCTACACATCCTTACTGCGTACTCTCAATAGTCTTAAGGACCCACCATAAATCTTGGTATTTTCATATTTAAGGCCCTTCAGACTAAACAAATAGCTTTTATTTCAAGCGTTCCTTAAATGTATTGTCTATTACGGGAAGATACGGGAAATTTGGTTTGTCTCAAGTTCGGTGTCTCCCGCTAGGAACTTTCTCTCGTGGGCGACTAAAACCCTTCCTTGCCCACCAACTTTCTTCTTGTCCAATCAGAAGCAATGAGTATTGTCCTCACTTTCCTAGCCAAAATTGCCACCAACAAATCCTATCTCGGTTTCCTTTCGATCACCGAAGCATGTAGACGTGTGTCTAGTGCTCAGTGAAGTTCACAATACAATAAGTGACGACCTTCCGACGAAAGTGAGTTGAAACAGAAACAAACCAAGTGTTTTCTAAACTTGCTTGTGGAAAATCCAACACATCTAATCTCTAATCCAAATCCTAATCGACTAGTTATTTCAGTTTGAATTAACTAGCTCGAAGATGGCCCAGGTACCAGATCGGGCTCCCATGAACAAAACTACAACCTCATTGATCTACCTCCTCCGTGGCAAAAGGATAATATATCCCATCTTTCAAACTACACTGACATTAAAAAACGTAAGCTTGATTCAGTCAAAAAAATGTAAACACTAGTCAGAACGAACCGTCAACAAGCAACATTACTACTTAGAACAGATTCACAATATTAGAATCTATAGACGATTCTACGGACGTAGTTGAAACACCGACAAATCAATACACACCAAAAAAACCCTTCTCCCACAACCAATCTTTATTGATGATGTTATCCGTATTCAAACAATGATAAAGTCTATCGAGAAAGATATTAACAAGAGGATTACATACTAAAAATTAATAATAATCAGGTTAAAATCTTGCCGGCCAATGCAGACTCCTACAGAAAACTAACAAAATTACTAAAAACCCTGAACGCAAACTTCCACACATATCAACTGAAACAAGAAAGACCTTTTCGTGTGGTACTACGCAACATCCACCACTCAGCTAACTTAGATGAACTGAAGTTAGGACTCTTAAATCATGGCCACGAAGTAACCGACATTAGCAATATAAGGCATAGAATCACAAGAAACCCCCTATCTTTATTCTTTATTGACTTAAAGCAAAAGCCAAATAACAAAAAAAGCTTATAATATCAATCAATTAATGAATGCGGTAGTAAAAATTGAACCACCTTTTATATTTAAAAAACAGATAGTTCAATGTAAAGGTGCCAAAGGTACGGTCACACGTAGAAATATTGCAACTACAATCACCGCTGCGTTAGATGTGCACTCCTGCGAAGTTCATCCTTTGTCAAGGAGAGCATCCTGCGAACGATATAAAGGTTACACAGCCTACAATACCTTGTATAAAAACAAGTACCCCAAACCCAGAGTTAAGGGCCTAACCAACCAAGCACTTAATCCACAAAAATTCACTACTCCTTCAATCTCTTATGCACAGGTAGTTCAAGGAAGTCAAAGTAAGCCGAAAATCTATAGTGGTCAATCACAAACTAGTGTTCCCAGTTCATAGAACACGGATAACTTCAATAGGCTTGAAAAATTAATCGCGAAACAAACAGAGCAAATTAATAACTTGCTATCATTGCGTACAATCATCGTGGACAAATTAACACGCTTCGACGTAAAATAAAACCAATACGCATAGCTCTTTGGAATGCTACCAGTCTAGCTCAGCATAAATACGAACTAGAACTCTTCCTAAAACAACAAGAAATTGACATAATGCTTTTATCTGAAACTCACTTCACCGATAAAAATTACCTGAAAATAAATGGTTATAACTTTTACCATACCCAACATGCCAGTGGAAAGGCCCACGACGGCACCAGAGTTGTCATCAAGAGCAGCATAAAACACTATGAACTTCCATCATTTCAGAAGGACTACCTCCAAGCTACAAACGAAGCGATAGAAGATTGGCATGGTCCAATCGCCACATCAGCAGTATATTGTCCTCCTAGACAATTCTATTTCCAAAGAAGACTTCGATAAGTTCCTCGAAGGCCTGGACAATAGACTCATAGCTGGAGGAGACTATAACGCTAAATATACGCAATGGGGCAGCAGACTTATCACAGTAAGAGGCAAAAATCTTTTGAAATGCATAAACGTCAACAGTCTTAACTACTTCAGTAAAAACGAACCTACTTACTGGCTCACTGACACTAACAAACTACCTGACTTATTAGACTTCTTTATAACTAAAAACATCTCGCCAAGATACATCCAAATCAACTCATCTGTGGGACTCTCTTCAGATCATTCACCCGTCGTAGCAACAATTAACTCAGCAGTTATCAAAAATCAACTTAATGGCTTTGTTCATAACCAACTCACAAACTGGCAGCTCTTTAGGGAAGTATTCAATCATTCAACATCAGCCTCAATATTTTCATAACAGGTAGCGAATCCTTTTTGAAATTATTTTGAGGGTTTGCAGGAATATGTATATGTCTTTCATTTGCTAAAACTTTCACAATAAACGATGTTATACCATAGTTTTGTTAAGGTTATGTGCTACATGAAAACTTTTTACATTGGCTCTGTGTTAGCAATTTTTTAATTTCATCACAATAATTGATCCGTAATTATTAGAAGTGGAATTTATAATGCAAATATTTCTCCCTTCATCTTGACGAATAAGAACTCATATATTATGCAAATGTCATTAAAATGCAAGCGATGGAAGCAGTCAGTGATAAAAAGTCAATTCCTGTCGACCTTTTACGATCAAAGACCGCTCAGTGCTATTTCTTGTTTGGTTTTGGAGATAAAATCGTTAATCGAATTATTCATGCGTAACATCCAGTTTCAGTAGTAGGGTGGGCTTATTAATAGTATGAGAATCTAGAGGAGCGACACATCGTATATCGTTACAGTACTGTGAAAGACGTGTCGGTATCTACTATCGTGAAGTCGCAATTTTTGTTCGACTTATAGTAAAGAATACGCAGTGGAAACAGTATCAGGTAACAGCCGATTTATTATTCTCTATTCAATTAGGTTCCATTAGCTGTCATTTATCATTACCAATGTCATATAGATCAAAAATATCATCGGGTTATTAATTACTACAATAGTTTAAATGAAGTTTTTGAATACTCAAATATTTTGTATTTTACATTTTACGCAGTAAAACTGGTTCATTATCGTAATTTTGTAATTTTGTAATTTGTAATTTTTTACAACCAGTCAGTAGAGGTGATCGGAACATTCGCCTTCGTAACATACTTGCACGAGACACCCGTTATTCTTTGGCAAAAATTGAATTACTCGGTGATAACATTAACCATGCGAGATATTTTAGGCATTTTACATTTTAAATGGTAAGATTCCTTGTTTTTAGTAAATAAACTGAAATATATGCAAATAAACTGAAGTATACATACGTAATATTGAATACATATAAAATAAACCATGAAATGGAGAGAGTATGTATTTACGTAATTATTTTATTAAATTTGAGCAAAATACTCTACATGGTGATAAAATATATTTCTCTTGTTATATTTATCACATTGCTTATAATTATATTTGTTAATTATTTAGATGCTGCGTCAAAGTATCTCTTCGAATAACAATATAAACATCGTTTCATAGACATTCAAGAGTTAAAAGAACTTTATGTTCAATATTTATACAAAATTGTTGTTAGTTGATTATAACAATTTTCTTTACTTGTGTACTATATATATGGATGTGTGTGTACAATATTTGACGTATAAAATCTTTATGACACAATAATTTGTGCAATAAAAGCCTTGGTATTGTAAAGATCAAACAAAAAACAAATTATAAAACTAAATAACGTAGATGTAATGCACTATAATATACATAAACAGGACAATAAAAAAATATTGCATATTCCTAACGCTAAAGTAAGATGGAAATGGAGCACGAAAAAGTGCGCTTTGTTTCTTACGCGAACGATAGATGAGTGACAGTTTATCTCGTGCAAATCGTAAAGGAGAAGACTATGACGTTCGGAGACGTAAAGCATTCTGCGCGCCGTTTTCTAAGAAAAATCATCGATTATGGATTAAACCTGTTTACTCAATGAAATCTGTAACGGCATATTGGAAATATGAGTCCTTTTACCTCCATAAATAGTTAATCAATAAGAGCACATATAAACAATGTTTATCCAGATTTCATCGTCCCTTCTATGCGTGCAAGCTTAAAACTCACATACGTATTCTCCAGGTGCTACTATATGTGAGGGAACACTATCTCGCACGAACCTCGCAAATGTTCCACACAAATTAACGATCACAGCATACTACCATATTCACACAAATACAAATAAAACAAAAAATACAGAAGCCAAAGGAAACTACAAAAAGATTGTTTAAGCTTAAAATCTCAACTATAACAAATTTTGTACATTATTTTAAATATTTGTCCACTTACTATTTAATAACTCAGTGGCAAATATTGGGACTGAAAGTGTGAAGACCCTGAAACATGGATACAATCAATAAAGAAATGAATGAAAATGGGGCCAATGAAGGATTGAATAAGGCGAACTCGCTCGAGGATTTCTACGCTGGTAGTGGGATCCTTGTGACTGGAGCGACTGGATTCCTGGGAGTAGGTCTACTGGAAAAACTGATGCGCCTGTGTCCACGCATTGCTGCCATTTATATTCTAATTCGTCCAAAGACGAACGAAACGATAGAACAACGATTTAAGAAGATCATGGATAATCCTGTTCGTAAATATATTCTTGTTTCTTTCAATGTTTAAGCCTGTCAGGAACCAAATTGATTAACTCTCATTTCTTGAATTTTGGTTTTCAGATATATGATGACATTAAAGCAAAGAACACCTCACTTTTCGACAGAGTTTATCCTATGAAAGGTGACGTGAGTCTGCCGGACTTAGGTCTTTCGCGAGAACATAGAAATCTGTTGTTAGAAAAAGTAAACATAGTGTTCCATGTCGCAGCCACTGTGAGATTCAATGAGCCGTTACACGCGGCTGTTAATGTGAATACGAAAGGTACTGCACGTGTGATCCAACTTTGGAACGAAATAAGGCATCCAATTAGCTTCGTGCACGTGAGCACAGCATATAGTAATGCGAATCTACCTGAGATTGGAGAAAAGATTTATACGTAAGAATAAGTTACGCGCAAACACTGTTCCATCGTTTATGAATATTTTAATTGTAATTGTAGCGTGAAGAATATGTTCACTTATTATTAATTTTGCAGCACGAGTTTGAAACCTTCGGAGGTGATCGATATGTGTGACAAATTCGACAAAACGTCAATCAACGTAATGGAAAAGAGGATTTTAAAAACTTATCCAAACACATACACATTCAGTAAGAATTTAGCAGAGCAGATTGTAGCAAACAAGTGCAGAGATCTGCCAGTTGCGATAGTGCGGCCAAGCATAATTGGTGCCTCTTTGGGAGAACCATATCCTGGTTGGATACAGAATATTTCTGGAATTACAGGTATTTTAATAGATATTCTTCAATAGCAATTGTCAATACACCTTACATTTCACAAAATTGGAGTTATTCGATTTGTTTGTGAGAGTATCAATGAGAGGCTCTCCACTAGATTATCATTATTATTGTAGTGTCGTGGAAATTAAAATATAAATTTTTTCCCGATTACTTACAATTTATTAATAATGAATTGAATATACAAGTATTAATTCGACAGAAAACGATGTTTGTTTAACTGAAACTAAATGCGATACTCGTATCTACCTCAAATAACTTTACAGTTATTTGGCAACTCTCGTCACAACGAATCTAACACACACACACTCTCTCTCTCTCTCTATCTCTTTCTCTCTCTCTCTTTACATTTCTGGTAATCGAAAGTCACAAATGATTTCTAAATCAATTCAATACCAAGGTACCTTTCTGCTAATCGGCAAAGGATGTGCAACAGCGATACGAGGTAGGAGAGATGCAAGATTGGATGTAGTGCCTGTCGATTTCGTAGTCGACATGATAATATGTACTGCATGGCATATCACGCTACATCGTGATCATGAAGTTAAAGTTTACAACTGCACCAGCAACGCATACCCTTTTAAGTAATATTTCTTACGAATATATTTCAACTAATGTAATTCGAATGTTAGAGTATTCCAAAAGTTTCAGTTTATTTAAGTAATGTGGACAATGAAAGCGCACACCAACGTAGAATACGAAAGTCCAATTTTGATCTCAATACGATAATTTAGGAAGATAGTGATGTAATGTAATACTTATTTAATTGCATAATATTTCCTGAGATACTCGGATAGTAATAAACTTTACTTTAAGCGTAATTCGATTAATTGTACAAATGTACATATTTAAATTCGCAAGATGGGGTCAGATGAAAGATACCATGGTGAAATGTAGCATAGAAACGCCACTGAACGATACGCTATGGTACCCGGGTTGTCCAATGATAGCTAATAGATATATTTACAACGTTCGGAGTGTAATTCCGCATGTTTTGCCTGCGTTCGTCATAGATATCTTTTTAAGACTCCGAGGTAGTAAACCAATGTGAGTATTCTCCCAATCCTCGAACAACGAGAACAATCTTTCGGGGATAGCTTCTACCTTCATCTGTAATAATAACTAAAAATGATATTTCAGATTGATGAAACTTCTCAAAAATGGTAATAAGCTGTTCACATCGCTACAATATTTCATCTTGCACGAATGGACTTTCCAAAGGGATAACTGTTCCGACTTAGCGAGGAAAGTAAAAATGTTGAGCGACAGCGATATGGTCAAACTAGATTTACGGGATATGAATTGGGAGAAGTATGTTGCAACTTACCTGATGGGAATTAAGAAATTTATTCTGAAAGAAGACGTTAACTCAATAGCCCGACAACGATTGTCGAGGTGCGTATAAAAGTATCTTCGCATAAAAAAGTAGGATCTAATGTAAATACATATATTTTCGATTATTTCAGGCTGTTCTGGATACATCAGATCACGAAAACATGCGGTATAATAATTTTACTCTGGATAATATTATGTTTTGTGTACTGACTATTTGAACGTTACGTTTTTCTCCTTTGCGGAAAAACAATATAAATACAATTTTACGAAGATGGAGTTTATAATCCATTTTGTCTTTACACCCGCTCCATTTCTAAATAAATTCATTTATGACAATGCTTAGAAAGGATGCATGTATTTATATTCACAATCAATCAGTAACTTACACAATCTTTAAACGAAGAGTTTCACGAAATTTCGAAATGCATTTGTACGAATTCATTAGCGCACTCTGTTACGTCGCCTAAAACATCTTTTTTTTTACATTTTACAATTTGTTCAGTAGGACATTTGATAAAATATTATAGCTTAGTGATATAGCAATATAGCATGTGGATGGTTACCCCCAGTGGGATACCATATTCGATTTTGATTGATCTACTCCTTCAGTGTGGTGAGTGTTTGTATGTTAGGTTATGTCCTTTGTGAGATCTCTTGGGTGCTTCCTTTTTAATCTTCTTCTGATGTTTGTTGCGCCGACCGTTTCCGCTGCCAGCCGATTCGGGTGCGTTGCTATTCTTTCTCTGTACCTTCTTGCACTTCTGTTAATCTCCTCCTTGACCGTTGCTATTCCCAGGTCTTTCCGTATGTCCTCGTTTCTAACGTACCATGGCGCGTTTGCTATTGTTCTGAGTATTTTAGATTGCATTGCCTCTATTTTGGTTATATGACTCATTGCTGCTGTTCCCCATAGTGCTATTCAGTATGTCCAGAGTGGTTTTATGAACATTTTATATATTTTTAGTTTGTTTTCTATGCTTAGTTTGGATTTTCGACTTGTTGGCCAGTACATTTGTCTCCTTGCTGTCTGTATTTTGTCTATTGTTGCTTTAATATGCTGTTTCCATGTGAGTCGTGTATCTAAGTGGAGTCCTAGGTATTTGACTTGCCTTGTTTGTATTATGTGTGTGTCGTTTAGTACAATGTTTGGCGGTTTCTGTTTTCAGTGTGAATGTAATGTGTTTGCATTTATCGGGGGTTGCTTTAATTTGTTTTGTTAGAAGCCACTTTTCTATTTTTGTGATATGTCCTTGTAGTATTGTAGCTGCTGTTGCAGAGTTAGTGTGCCTGACTAGTACAGCTGTGTCATCCGCGAATGTCAGTATTTTGCTATTGTTAGTTGTTGGTATGTTGGCCGTGTATAATGTGTATAAAATTGGTCCTAGGACGCTTCCTTGCGGAACTCCTGCCTTGATTTCTTTAACTTCAGTGTATGTGTCTTTGATTTTTACTATGAAGGTTCTGCTGCTTAAGTGTGATTTGAATAATTGGTATACCTGCTCCGGGAACTGTTTCCTGATTGATTGAAGTAGGCTAGTGTGGTTTATTTTATCGAATGCTTTTTCCATGTCCATAAAGAGTGCCGTGCAATATTGTTTTGTTTCCAGCGCCTGTAAGATTTCATTGACGAGTCTGTGCGTTTGTTCTATTGTGGAGTGTTTGTTTCTGAATCCGAATGGGTGATCCGGTATTAGTTGATTCTTCTCTATTATAGGCTTTATTGGGTCGTAGATTACTTTTTCTAGTATCTTAGAGAACACCGGAAGTAATGAGATTGGTCGGTAGGATTTGGTTTCTTGTGGGTCCTTGCCTGGTTTGGGTATCATTATGATTCGTGCCAGTTTCCAAGATTTTGGAACGTATTGTATTCTTAGTATTACGTTAACTATTATTGTGTTTTGTCTTATCGCTTTTGGCGGAAGGTTCTTCAAGATTTTGCCGTTAATTAGGTCGATTCCTGGTGCTTTATTATTTTTTGTTTTCTCAATTATGTTTCTGATTTCTTGTGCTGTTGCTTTGGGTATGGTGTAGTGCTTGTCAGTTGAGATACTAGTGGTTATCGCATCCTCATCGGTATGACCATTGTGGTTGCTATTATTGATGTTATGTGGTGTAAATATGTTGCTTAGGTGGTTGGAAAATTCTTCAGCTTGCTCTTCGTTGCTTCTTGTCCATGTGTTATCTGCTCTCCTGATTGCTGGTACCATTTTTATTGTCTTCTTTATTTTTTTTGTGGCTTTCCATAGAGAGTAGTTGTAGTTCTCGTGTGCAGATAGTGACTCGATGAACTTTGTGAACTCGTTGTTGTTGTGTTCTTCTATTTTGCTTTGTATTCCCTTTGTTTAGGTGTTTTTTGTTTTCTTTTGTTCTATGTTTTTGCCATTTTGCTTTCGCTTTTCTTTTTTCTCTAATTGTTTCGAGGATATCTGGCGGAATTATTTTTGTTTGTTCATTGGTTGATTCAGGTATAGTGATTGCCCATGCTGCTTCTTGAATAGTTTCTGTAAATGTTGTTACTGCTTGATCGATGTGTTCAGGTGTTGTCAGTGGGATGTTGCAGTTAATTTTGCTCTCACTTATTCCTTTAAATGTTTGCCATTTGCTGGTTTTATTGCATAGTTTCTCTGAGTTGCTGTAAAGTATTGGTTTGTTTCTGTATGTATTTATTATGGATGTATGATCAGAGGTAAGCTCAAGGCTGGGTGCTATGTTTAGTTTATTTGCGTTTAGTCCCTTTGTAACTGCAAAATCAAGTAGGTCAGGTATTGTGCTCAGGTCTGTCGGCCAATATGTCGGTCTTCCCGTAGATAATATATTGAGGTTATTCTTTCTAATGTAGTTTTCCAAGGTTCTACCTCGTGGTGTAGTGATTCTTGATCCCCATAGTGTGTGCTTCAAGTTGTAGTCTCCAGCTGCGATATACTTGTCATCTAAGTGTCAAAAGTACTCTTCCCACATTTGTGATGTAATTTCGTGTCGCGGCGGTACATATACTGCTGACAACTGCAAATGGTTGCTGCTAGTTTGTACTGTAACTGTGGTGGCTTGGATATATTCCTTACTAACATGGCTGTGTAAATGGTGTTTGATGTCATTTCTTATTATTACTGCGGTCCCTCCGTGTGCTTTCCTTGAAGGATGCTTGGTATCATATATGGTGTAGTACGGTATTTTTAAATAGTTTTTTATAGTGAAGTGTGTTTCTGAAACAAGTAGTGTATCGATATTATTGTTATACAGGAATGTTTTAATTCCTAGGGCCCTTTGTTGCAGGCCGTTAGAGTTCCAGGCCGCTATTTTAAGCGTGTCCATTTTTATTTTTTGCTTAGCATGTTTGTAAGTAGTTGTAGCATGAGTGTGATTTGTTGTGTTTGTTGTCTAAGGACTGCGTTTTGATCGCTTATCATTTTTGATAGCATTTCCGTGTTTTTGATGGATTGCTTTAACAGTTCTCTGATTTCAGTAGCGTCGTCGATGTTATTATTCTGGTTTTGATTATCTAAGGGTGTTGATTGTTTGGCTACTTGCGCGTAGCTTTGGCTACCAAAGGTGTTGTTATTATTATGGTTGATGTTTGTTACATGCTGTACGTTTGTTGATGTCTAAGTTACTGTGCTGCCCTGTTGTGTGTGAGAGTTATTGTATGTCCTGTTACGAAGCGGCGGAAACAGTTTACTTTGAAGTTGTTTTCTGACTACATAGCCTTTGTAACTAGCTGGGTGATTTCCACCGCAATTGTAACATTTTACATCATTTATTTTTACCGCGTGTGGGCAGTTCATTGTTAGCTGCTTTCCTGCGCATTTGACACACGCCGGGTTTCTGTTGCAGTAATTTTTTGTGTATCCGTATTGTTGACACCGCATACATTGCGGTATGTCTTTTTTGTGTCTGGGTGTAATTATTGTGTTTAGAACTTTTTTAATTTCGAAAATTTCCTTGTTATTATTTTTAGGTTCAAGTTCTATTAAAAATAGCGGTAATGGTTGTTTAGTATCAAATCTGGTTATATTATTTGTCGTTCTTACCTGATGTCCGATTTTGGCTAATTCCTCGCATATATTACTTGTATTTGTCTTTGGGTGTAATTCTCTGATTTTTGCTTTGTAGCTTTCATCAGTTTTGTGTTGGTAAGTATGATACCCAGCGTTTTTTTCTTTTAGTGCTTTTGTCACTTTCCTAAAAATTTCTGGGGTATTAGTTTGTACTTTTACCTGATCCAATTTAAGTTGTTTAATGGTGTGATTTTCTTTTCCTACCGTGCTGTTTATCAGATCAATGAGGGGGTCTATTATTTTAGCAACTATGTAAATTGGTGGTAGTTTGGGAATGTGTGTTATTGGTTTTTCAGCTGGGTCTGAATCCATCTCTTCTGGCAGTGAGCTGAAGGAGTTTTGTAGAGGAATTTCCTGTAGCCATTGTTGCCTTTCTGTTTCCATAGCCCTCCTAGCATTTGCGTTTGAAGTTATTTTTTTTTTTTTGCTGGGAGTTCCAGTCTTCCAGCTTTCGTTCTGAAGTGGTAGATTATTGTTGATATTATTCTTTTCGTCATTATTTTGTGTAATTTCCATTTCTATTTAATTTATAACTGAGCAATCCTGAACTTCGCTTGTTGGTTTATTTGGGTTTGTTTTATCTACAGCTCTGTTTATAGAATATGTTTTGCCTTTATTTAGAATTTTTATTGGTGGTATTTTTTGCATGTTTTCCATCATCTGGCGATTGGTTCTATTCTAAGTCACTTTGTTTTCCCACTTGTCGCACTTACGGAAGCACTGATTCACACGACCGTATAGCTCGACTGCTCGGGCAGAACTGACTTCTTATCAATGACATCCAACTTCGCACGGGTTTCAAAGGCACACATTTCCTTTCTAATGACCTTGCGGAGCATTTCGTGTAAAAAAATGTAAATTTCGAACGCCTGGGGTGGTCGCCTGTCCTCCTTCATCTTCGCCTGTGGAAGGAGAAATCGTAGATAACGACTTCTGCGGATTTCAACGCAAGGACAAGAAAGGGAGGTCCGTTACGAAGCGAGGAAAGAAGAAGAGGAAACGAAGAAGCCAACTTATAAAATAAATGGTACAGAAGGAACGATACTGTTCGAATGAGAAATTCTGTATGGGATTATGGAAGAAAACGATGTAGGGGATTACAATTTCATCGGCAAGAAGGACAGTTGAGTAACCGATTATGTAATAATACAGCCAATGATAAAGCACCAAGTTAGAAGCATCAGAACTAAAGATATTATAGAATCAGACCACTTACCGATGAGGGTGGAGAAATGTAGAACAACTAACTCGAATATTCAAAGTGAACAGCAGTGGAAAAAAGGAAAGGTATGAATGACAGAAGGAATAGACTGGACTTCGAAAACGAGGAAACAAGCGAAATGATGGAAGAAATAATACGAACATAAAAGAGGCGACACTGAAAAGAGTAACAAAGATTAAGAGAATAAAAGTAGGTTTGGAGAAGTAGTGGCAAACAGAAAATGGAAGCAAGGAAAGAGAGAAAGCACTGTTCTGGATTTGTACATATTTTCCACTGACTAGCAGAAAAATTTTATGAAACTACTCGTGGAAGAAGAACGAAGCAGGCAGAAATAAAGGAATGCAGGAATGAGAGGGAACAGGTAGCAAGGAGACACCATAAATGAATAGGAAGTAAGAAGGCAAACAAAGAAATTAAAGAAAGGAAAGATGATAGGAACAGATGACACGGAAAATGTGGTAAATATGCAGTATATGAGGTATACTTGCATGGTGGTAGAAAAGCACTAACAGGAATTACGGAGTTGATGAATCAAGGATTACTAGAGGGATGGAAAGAAGATATTATTAGCTCTACATTTGAACCAGTAGACGGAGACAGTACAAAGAATTACACAGTGATAACATCACTAAGTAAGGCATACAAGATATATGCGATGGCTCTTGAAAAAAGATGAAATACGAAACTGGAACAGAAGAAAATTATGCCAGAGATGCAAGCAGACTCTAGACGCGGAAGAATATTTTTGTCCTGAATTATGTGATAAGGAGAGAAATTAAGAAGAGAGAGGAAAAGCTGTACACGTTTTCACCGACCTTGTAGCGACTTTCGAAAAAGGAAAAGATTTAATGGTAAACGCGAGAAAGTCGGAAGTATCGATAGTCACGAAAAAAAGAAGCCAAAGGAAAAGAGGAAAAGGAAATTAGGGCGATGGTGTAAAAATAGCGGAAAAGGTAGAAGACCTTAAGTCTTTAGAATACAGTCTGCAAAAAAGAAAAATAGGGGGGAAGAGGTTTAAAAATAGCCTGGAAAAAAATGACGATTTTCGGCAATTCGTGAAAAGCTTTACGTAACAGAAATATTGGAATGGGATGAATCGGAAGAGTTAGAAAAATTATACACAAAAAACGTAAATAGGGTCTTAAGGAAAGATTTTTACACGTCCTCGCACGTAGTGATGGAAGAAAATAAAGTGGACAAGTTAAGAATCGCAGCGGGCAGATGAGACGTAAGGTACGAAGAAAAATCAAAGTCAAGCGATGCAAATAATATAGTCCCCAAATGCAGGAAAGAGAAAAGGTGAAAATGGAAAGAAGAAAGAGAACGATATTATGAAGAAGAGGACATAAACATGAGAGAATCGAGGACATCGGATGAAGAAGAACCTGGCAGAATCCTTAGTACAGGTGGACAGGGCAGAGCACAGACGGACACAATATAACAGAATAATAAAAGAAACGAAAGGTACAAGGGATTAAGGGAGGGAAGCAGAGGACAGTGTCGAAAGAGGAATGTAGAAGAAAGAATGAAGTGGTGACAGCGAGATTCAGATGCGGTAATATAGAAAGAATCAATAACTTTTGGATAAAATCAGAGGAGAAGAACCTGTGTGGTACTAGATTGTTACTAGATTGTTGGGACGAACGGATGAAACGATACAACACCTTATAAAATAAAATAAAATGCAGGGAAAAGGATGGCCATGCGTGGACAAGAGCAAGAAAAGAAATGTGACGAGTATTTTGAATATTTTAACATATTTAAAATATCATCTATTTTAATATCGTACGAAAATTACAATGATTAAGTAAGAAAACTATAGTCATGTATATGCATCCCGATTTTGAAGACACAAGTAGGTTATATATCGGGATTCTGGGCAACTTTGCATGAGCTTCAACTGAATTTTTTGTTTCTTGTAGAATTGCCTTGTTGACGAATAGCGCGTGTTTCACCTCGAATTTAGGTTGATCGAGAGGAAGCAAGGGAGGGGGTTAATATCGTATAAGGTATTTTGTTTCTTATACATATTTATATGGTGATAAAAAACTTTGCTGGACTATATGAAATAAGCATTTTGGAACTGTTTCCACTCGTCCTTTCCACAGTCTAATTAGCACCATGTGCTATCGAAGAACATCACCCGTGCCGTACAGCGTTTTGGAGGGATGTCTTTGCGTCTTATGAATTTTTTATCTAAGAGCCTGACTGCATTTTGACACCTTTTGCGCGCGTTGCATAATATTTCCGATGAACATCTTTTACACGTTATATATTGTACGTAACTTGGCCTGTCCTGTTCCTTCGTATATTTGATTCCTTTCTAAAAAAAAAATCGTAGAAGAGCAGGAGGAAGGAATTTACTACAACAAAATTGTTCTAATTTTTAATATTTTATTAGTATGAAAAAAGAACATTGACATTTACATATTTTACTTATATTCTTGTTAAGAAATCGTAGAGAAGAAATAAAAGGCATTTAGGAAGAAATAAAAGAAATTTATATAAAATAATTCTTTTTTTTTTTTAAATTCTATACGCGAATAGTATAAAATTTATAAACGATAAAACTTAGACTTTAAGTTAATAGCTGAAGTTAGCAGTTCGCGATCTGTCTGGAAGCGTTCTTCGAAAGAGTTCTCATTTCACGTTTCTTGGATGTACAACATGTACAGTCCTACGTATTCGCTTTTTGCACAATTTCAGCGAATTTCACGTATTTATCGTATCGTATCGAACACTTTCGAATTGCCGTGGGTATATATGATTTATACAATACTCGAATTTACATATCGTATTCATAACACTTTCGGTAACAAATATAGATGTAATGTCGTCTGAAATTTTGATAACTTCTATCTGATCCTGGTAAAAAGATCTCCAATTTTATGATACTGGCAAATTCTACACACCGACCCTCGGCTGACTCGTTGATTGCAAATAATCGTTGAACATGGTTTTTCGATCGCATCAGTTCTTTCCACATGTACATGTTGAAATTCAGATATCAAGTATTGGTGATAGAGTGCCGCCACTCCTACCATGGTCAATGACATGACCCACGGAGTACGGTATTTTTGACTCTGACTCATCGGGATCACATTCCCGTACTGCCATCGAATCTCCATTTCCGCACCCAATCTGATCGGTTCGAAGTGGGAGTCAGTTCAGATTAGAGAAAAGAGAAAGGACAAGCAGCGGCTGACGCAGATCTCGAGGGGTTATTAACCCGCGAAGACGCCCCCCTCCTTTAGTCGGGAAAGGTGGACTCTTACGCTCGCATTGCCTTCCTGAAATATCCAATATTGCTCCGTTACCCATTACCAAGTCAGTGTTTACCAGGCCCACCGACTTGGACGAGGAATTGGCATTTGGCACAGGTGGGCGTGAGGAGTGCAATGCCACACCAGCACCTTAGAGGCCCAAATGTTACTAAGATCTATCCTTTCATGCATTCTTTCTTTCTAATTTTTGGATACTCGAACTTATTTTGTTTGTATTTATATTATCTTTGATTGAAAGGGAAGCAAGTAACGTTCACATAGTCAGTACACAATACATAATATTATTCATAGTAAAATTATTATACCGAATATTTGGGTGATCTGATGTAACCAGAACACACTAAAATAACCGAATATATATGTCGGAGATGTAAGGAAAACCGGAGCCTTCCCCTTGCACTGTTGGGAGAGTCTTTGCTTAATGCTTTAGCATGGACTTTATCATAGCTGTAATTGAACTATTGTTGTCATTCAATCTGATTGTAATACTTCGATATTTGCGATAGCGAAAGTGGGTTCGAGGTGACAACTGGTCGCCGAACGTAGCCACGGTCACGGGATAAACGTTTTGCCTGACGAAGGAATCAAACTTCAGACAGAAACTGCCTAGCAACGGCGTTTGGATCTTTCTCGATACTTCCAAAGAGTATACAACAAACTCTTGACAGAAACTGCCTAGCAACGGCGATTGGAACCTTCTCGATGCTTCCAGCGAGCATATAACAAACAAATGCAGTCGTACAGCGAAAAACAGATTTTGATCAGATATTCATTCGTGTGATGGCCTTGAAAAGTGTTACATCAAGCAATTTATCGAGTGTTTCAGCAATTGTATTTTTGTGTTTGAAATTATTCTAAATTTAGTAAATAGTTATCCCGTTGGCCGTGGATTCGTTAGAACTCAGGGACATTGTTAAATAGCGTTAATTAAATTCATTATTTGTAAAACATATTATTAGTTACTCTTAATATTCGTTAAACTTATTATTCTTTAATCTAATCATTAATTAAACTTATCGTTTGTTAATCTTATTTTCATTAAACTCAACATTCATAATATTTTGTAAAATCTTGTATACGCGTAAAAAAATAATCTCGGTTTTCGTATTACGATGGCTAATTCAAATGAAGAGTCGTTGTGCGCCTTAAATTCTAATGTTAACCCGACATATATATATATTTATATTACTTCCTGTTTTTTTATACGAAGATACTTTTATGTGCACCTTGATAACCGTTGTGGGGCTATTGACTTATTGTCTTGTTTCAGAGTAAATTTCTTAATTTCCATCAGGTAAATTGCAACATACTTCTCCCAATTCATAACCCGTAAATCTAGTTTGACCATATCGTTGTCGTTCAACATTTTCACTCTCCTCGCTAAGTCGCAACAGATATTTCTTTGGAATTTCCATTCGTGCGTGACGAAATATGCTGAACAGCTTATTGCCATTTTTCAGAAGTTTCATCATTCTGAAATATCATTTTTAATTATTATTGTAGATGAAGTCAGAGATTATCCCAGAAACATTGTTCTTGCTGTTTGAGAATCGATAGAATACTCACATTGGTTTACTACCTCGGAATCTTAAAAAGATGTCTATGACAGACGCAGGCAAAACATGCGGAAATACACTTAGAACGTTGTAAATATGTTTATTAGCTATAATTGGACAACCCAAGTGCCATAGCGTATCGTTCAGTGGCATTTCTATGCTACACTTTATCATAGCATCTTTCATCTGACCCCATTTTGCCAATTAAATAATTACATTTGTACAATTAATCGAATTACGCTTAAAGTAAAGTTTACTACTATCCCAGTATTTCTGGAAATATTATGCAATTTAAATAAATATTATATTATATCTGAACTTTCGGATATTCGCGGGAATATGCGACCTCGAAGAAGCGCGCCAACGGGAGTCGTAAATTTCCGTTACGATTTGACTAATCGAGGCCACGAATCGTTCGATTCCTTATTCGTTGCGGGATAACAAGGGTGGTTGATTGAAGATAACGCTGCTATTGACAGGTTATTATATATTTGAATGATCCAACAACTTCAATGTAGTATAAAATTGCATATGTGAAACGACAATTACGAACAAGTACGATCTGAGACTCCTTTCGTGTTGACGACGGTCATGATATATCTTCTGTCGATTGAATATCTTCGACTTGTAGATTCTGCTTGACTTCTGACTCTTGCTGTTCCTTGCACTGTCCTTTCACTCGAAATGATGTATACTGTTACTGATGAGCTTTAACTGTTACTTGAATGTTACTGTGGAACAAATCTAGAGCGCAAGTAGAAGAAGTTGAGTTGACCCTCCTGATGTCGTAGAAGAAGTCGAGTTGACCCTCCTAATGTCGTAGAAGAAGTGAAGTTCGTTCTTATGTGATTACGGAGGAAAGCTCGGTATGGGCATGCCCTTTGAACGAAGAACGCGGATTCCTTGCTCCCACTTTAGTAAAGTGGGGCTAACGATCCGCGATGCCGATTGGTTATGACCAACGTTAGGAACGAAGAGTGGAGGAAGAAGCCTCCTACCTACGTGATTCATGGGCGTCATCGTTTACGGCAAAAACCCGGCTTTTCCGTTAGACAACCATCCGCTTTCTCTGTAATGTGTAAGAAGGAGCAATAAACCTAAGGACTGTTTTAAGTGCCAGCTATAAACCGAAAATACATGCAGGATTAAAGGTTATGGTGGGGCCTTAGGTTTATTGAGCGTCTGTCTAATGGTGCTTTGGCCTTGACGGTTAGACAATGAAGGACGTTGCACGGACCATCTCATGCGATGTAACAATATCAGTATTTTTCTAAATTAACGTATTGAGAGCAGAAGTGGACTTTTGTATTCTACGTTCGATTACGCTTCCAGTGTCCAAGTTACTTAAATAAATTGAAGCTTTTAGAATACTCTAACATTTACAATCTAACAATTACATTAGTAGAAAAAAATTCGTGATAAATATTACTTAAAAGGTTTAGCGTTCCTCGTGCAGTTGCAAATTTTAACTTCACGATCACCATGTAGTGTCTTGGATCAATCTTGCATCTCTCATGCCTCGTATTGCTGTTGCACATCCGCTACTGATAAGCAGAACGAGTCCTGGTAACATTAAATTGCTTTAGAAACTATTTGTTGTTCTCGATTAACAGAAATATAGCACTAAATAGATAGGTACGAATTCTCGTGATTGTGATCAACAAGAAATGTAAACTATAATAATGGTGATCTAGTGGAAAGCCTCTCATTTATCATCTAACAAACAAATCGATTAACTCCATTTTTGAAATGTAAGGAGTATTGAACAATTATTATTGAGAAAGATCTATGAAAACACCTGTAAATCCAGAAATATTCTCTATGCAACCCGGACATAGTTCTTCCAAAGAGGCGCCAATTATGCTTGGCCGAACTACCGCAACTGGCAGATCTTTGCACTTGCTTCATACAATTTGTTCTGCCAAATTCTTACTGAATGTGTATGTGTTGGGATAAGTTTTTAAAATATTTTTTCTATTTCGTTGATCGACGTATTGTCGAATTTGTCACACATATCGATCACCTCTGAAGGTTTCAAGCTCGTACTGCAAAGTCGATAGTAAGTGAACATATTCTTCACGCTATAATTATGAATATAATATTCGTAAATCATGGAACAACGTTTACGTATAACTTATTCTTACGTATAAACTTTTTCCCCGATCTCATGCAGACTCGCATTACTAAAAGCTATGCTGACGTGGACGAAGCTAATTGGATCCCTTAGTTCGTTCCAAAGTTCGACGACACGAGCAGTATCTTTCGTATTCACATTAAGAACCAATACGACGGACCAGATTCGCAGGCTGAAGAGGCACTGCCCGCTAGACCTAAACGCTAGATTCAATTAGTTATCTAAATTAAGCAATATTTACTTATTTATAATACCTACTTATAAATTATACTTATCTATAATAAGCATTAACTTATTATAAATAATCAGGCATGTCACTGCGCCATGCCAGAAAAATTACTGAAAATTCTCAACGCGAGAATTGATTGTAATTTTAATAAAATAAAAAAAAACATTAAGAACCACGTGTAACGGCTCGTTGAATCTCACAGTGGCCACAACGAATATTACTCTATTACCAAGTTACTATTACTATTAACAAGACTATTACCAATACTACCCTTTCTTATTTCCATACGACAGAATCCAACACGCTATCCAAAATTGCGTTAAATGCAGCGTATTGTAACTTCATATTTTCCGACCACCAAAATTAAGATATGATGTTTCCGAAATAATAATTTCGAATAAATATTTATTCAAACTAATTATTTGTATAAATTCCTTTCGGCCGAAAATTTTATTCGGATAATAACTATTCATTATTCATAGGAAGTTAATTTCTGTAGCAGCTTGAATAATTTATCGTCATGTATTCGAATACATAAATCACATCACGATTGCAATACTAGTTGAATAATATTGGGAGTAACTGCTAATTATTTTCGATTTTATTTGAATTCTGTAAAATTCTCACTATTCTGCTGATAATATTTTATCTATAATCATGTACATACTTGACCTTTTATATTGCATTAACTGAATATTCGACGCAGAACAACGTAATACATAAATATGTTATCAGCAACGGAATAGTACGAATCATTCAAGTTGTAAATATGAGTAGTCGCGAGAGTGAAAGTATTTTATGATAAAGGAATAATATAGGAAACATTTGCAGTGATTCATTTGGAAAATTACATAGTGTTTTTATCAATGTCTTTTTTATGGAATTTAAATATGAACCATTACATTGAAAGCCAGAACGTTTTCTCCGTTCTGTTGTGAACGACATCGACTGAAGGAACAGCTGTAAACAGAATTAATAACAATTTTGTTTTAGCTTAATGTTGACAGTTTGCAAACAAGTAGACTTCACAGGATCATCTTCACCGTTTAGTTATAAATCACATTGAAAGCGTAACCGTAACGGTACAATTCTTCACGAATATAAAGATTATCTTAAACAAACAAGAAATCTAATCAAAGTAAGGAAATTTCGTATATTGATTTAGTTACACATTTCTCTTCACAAGTAACAATGAGCAAGGAAGCAAAGGAACGATCATTAGAGGAACGATGTAACGCATATATATCACAAATATGTTGTTCATTGAATGGCAGCCTTATCAACTATCGATGACCTTCGACTTATTTTTGGAAACGTAGGAATCAAAGAGCATGGAAACGCAATTAAGATGATGAGTCGTAGAAACATAGTGATAATAAGTGTAATAGAAGAAGGAGGTTCCTCGGTGTCATTGTACACTGCTTAGGTTGAATTCCATTCTAGCTGATATTGTTGGTCATATTCACTTAGAATTCGATTAAAGTTGTAATAAAATACAGACAGTAATTACAGACAACGCCGGTAGCTCCGTAAATCCATTTCGTTTGCTTAGCATTCGTATAGATATGTGACGGCACTCGACACTAACTAATACCGGACAACGGTAGCGCAGTGGTTAGCGCCTTAGGTTAGGAACGTGTTCGGGACTCGGGTTCGAATCCCGGTGCCCGTAGTCCGATTTTTCTTCCACGCATTTAAATTAGAAGAAACATACAGCGGTACCCCAGCAGACGACATCTACAGCCAGCAGCTACAATTATCACGGACAACACTTATGCCTCAGATACTTTTGAATGTGATAGATACATTGAGAAACTATCGTCAGCACCTGTATCAGGAATATCGAGATCAGGTACGATGCATCTTTCACCTTGGATATCAGTCCGTGTTCATCACAACATTTTAGACGTGCATATACTTTAAGTTTATGTATTACAATTGCTTGCATGGTGGCAATGTATGAAAAATGTGACACATTGCTCTTAATTAACAACAACGTTATGTCCAAATGGAATGCATTACGGAAATGTATCGCACGTCCCAAGTTTGCGGAAATAATGGAAAATACATTAAGACATACTTTGAACAGACCGGGAATAGCAAGATGGAATTTCCTATGCGATCTCGTTGCAAATAATTTTTAAAAATCGTGAGAAACTTCAAACGCTAACATAAAAGGCACTAAATTTAAATATATCGAAGAGTATCTACAATGTCTAACACCACTAGCAGAAGTTTTAGATATCATCTAGGGAGTAAAAGGACCACATTATGGCATTGTGCTATCTGCTTTATGTTTAGAAAAAATTAGAAACATTAGTAAAACATAAAGAAACATTAATAAATACAAGTACTGTACGTCATTAGTTAAATGATTATTGAAGAGTTTCTATGCAAGATTGGAATCTTCTTTTTATTTTGCCACGATTGAGAGTAGCAAACTGCAGTTACAGCGTTCTCGCTTTCACAATTCAAATCTCGATGGCAATATTACATCGAAACGAGTCACCATCCAGAATTATATGCAGAACTTAAAACGGTTACTGCTGACAAGTAAGTACAGATAAAATAATTTTTTATTGTTACGTATTGTTTTAACGTATGTAGTAGTAATTTTTTACGCAACTTGTCTTCCTCTTTTTATGTTTGTTAGGTACCGTCAGAGGATATTGATAGCGCAGATAGTGACTTTTCCGATTTTAGATCATCACAATCTAAAATCTATAATTGAGTTTCTATTAATACAGAATTGGAAATCATAAATTTTCTTCCATGAAAGTTGTGATTTGCATATGTTTAAGGATTATCCATTGATTTGGCGTATATTTTCTTCGATATAACACGCCAATGTCTTCCTCTGCATCCGTGAAGTGGTTGTTCAGTTATGTGTCAATGATAAATTTACCAAAGAGTAGATCACTTTTATATTATATTTAACGTTTGAAGGAAAGTTAATTGTAAAGGCCAATATGAAAAGAAGTGTACAATAAAACGTGAAAAATTAGTTTATATTCAGTATATTAAACATGTTTCTCCATCTGCGACATAATATAATTATAATATATGTCGGAGATGAAAGGATATCGAAGCTTTCCCTTTGGAACTTTGGGAAAGTCCGCTAACATTATGATCTAGATTCTAATCATAGCCGTAATTAAGCAATTGTCGTCATTCAATTCGATTGTATTTGTTCGAAATTTGTGATATTGAGCTTGGGCTCGAGGCGACAGCCAGTCGCCGAACGTAGCCGCGGTCAAGGGATGAACGTTTTGCCTGACGGAGGTGTGGAGCGGTTGTATGGTTCTTCCTAGAAATGTGGTTGAAAACTTTTTCGATTTGTTTATTCTAAACTATTTTTGCTTTAAAACACTAATTTCACCGATGAATGATATACCTATTTTGTGTATGTCTATCGATTTCCATGGAATGGCTTGATGAACCAAAACGATTGGTCTCGTTATATAATCTTGTGACGGCACTTGACCACGGAACTTTCCTACGGCTTCGCGACACAAAGCGCTATACATTCAAAGGGTAAGGTCAACAAGCCTAATGTACCATCGATATTCCCACGGTTCTTTCGCCGAATATTCGGAAGAATGCATACACGGCAATCTTCGCGGACATCTAATAAACGCGTGCGTAGTGGGGATATCGAGATGCAGCAGAGAAAAGAATCCGTTGGGTTTCGAACCAAAGATTCATTCTGCCCCGGGCTGCGAAGTGCGAAAGGTTTAGCACTTTGTTATGACTTCGTCATAGCGAAGCAAACAGATTTAGAGATACGTGATTATTGGCTATTGATAGTTAATCGTTAATCCTGAATTGTTGGTAATCGTTAATCTATAATTGTTGATCGTAAATTGTTTTCCGTTGGTTGTTGATAGTTTAATAAACTTTTTTTTGTTGAAAATCAAGAGTATTTCTTGCGGGCACCTTCATCAACAATCACCTCAAATTGGTGATCCCGACGTAATCTACAGCGAAAGAGATGACCGTGATTGTACCACTGAGATTTCAATCATTGCGTTTCTTGGTGTTTGTAAAATGGCAAATAATCATCAAAGGAGTACAGCGAGTCAATTGGTCCGCGTGCCTACAGTAATGCCGCAGAGGGTAGGGCTATGGTTCGCCCTGGTACTGGAAAGGCAATTTGCGTCAGCGGGCATCACAGACGACGATGCGAAATTCACGACCCTCATCGGATGCCTTGAGACTCGCTACCTGGAGAAAATCGAGGACATAGTATTGAATCCCTCAGCCATAGGACGATATGACAAACTCAAGGATGAGCTTTTGCGCATCCTGGCTGAATCCGACAGCGCTAGAGTAAAAAGATTGGTGGAAAGCGAAGAGATGGGCGACAGAAAGCCGTCGCAATTCTATTACGACCTAAAAAACACTCGCCAGCCCTTTCGCGCCAGACGATTTCATCCTCACGCTTTGGAGGAATCGCCTCCCAGCTCGCATCAGGCACGTCCTGGCAGCTGTCGACGACACCAGCGTAGACAAGTATTGTCATCTTTGGTAACGGGTGCTTTCCTGAGCGCAAATTTATCGCCATACAGTACCCGGGCACCCCTAGGGCCATAAGGGTTACGCCTAACCAGCGCACAAGACATGCAGTACCTTGCTACCTGAAATAGTTAAGCCTGGTAGGGGCTATCACTCGTCTTAGGTCGAAGGGGGCGTTTTCTAAACCCTACCGTCTCTCCAGGACGGTTCCGGAGCAGGTGGGACACTGCTCACCCGCCGAAGGCCATTCAGGGGAGCCAAGTACACCTTAAGTCGGCCTTTTTGCCAGCATCTTGGCCATCAATCACTGCCACCGCGAGTCCAAACCCATAATTGGTCGAGCTGAGGGGTCACTACTCCCTCCGGGCTTTTACTCGACCCCCGTGGTACAAAACTTAGTTATTGTTGGGACTATCGTGTGGCTGTACGGCCACGTCATTGCCGGCTGGCGATCTACTAACCGCACTCTGCAGTTCCTGATGGGACTCGCGTAAGCGGGGCCTCAAGATAACCCTTGGATACCCCTGATGCCTTGGCAGCAGGATCGTGGGTGCGCTACTACCCAAGGCCACGTAGAGAGAGTGTAACCGTACTTAAACGCCTTACACTTCCGGCAACCTTCCCTGCGGTATACATACAGGACTCACGTAAGCGGGACGCTTGTCCCGATGGTCCTCCCTGGCTTCGATAACGTGGGTTTCCCAGCCCCCATAGACTCACATATTCAGGAAATGGTCAGCGTGCATCCCGAGCTGTCTGTACAAAACACGGCAGCAACTGAACCATGGATCGCCTACTGCAACGCCTTAAATGAACAGATAATCGGGCGCAAGTTAGTACATTGAGCCTCGGCAACAATCGCCCTTCACGTTGACGAAGCCGTAACCGTCGTAGGTCGACTTCTCGAGAAAGACAGCAGCCTGGACTCTGTTATTACCACGTGAGTTACCAAGAACGCGCGAAGAAATGTATTCTCCCATGCACCAGGAACCAGGGAAACGGGACCAGCCGTCCGTAAACGCGGCAAACGACGACAGCCTAGCATCCCGCCCCATATTCGTCTTATCTCTTTGTCTGTTCTCTTAGCCCCACCAGACACCTGTTCTGAAACCCTCGTCAGTTGAGAAAGCGATGCTGGGAGGGGGGCAAGAAGAGTGCCTTGCAGTCCGCTCCTATTGCGAAGGAGAAATACTCGTAAAGGAGCGCACAGAGCGGGAGAGGGTGAGAACATCTCAGCCTTCCGAGCCGAAGGGCGGCCATGCGCCGCCCTAGGTGATCATAGGGGGCGACACGCCGAGGAGGTTCTGGTATCTCCGCACACTTGCACGACGGCCCAGGGGATAACGTTGAGGCGGCTGGTCCCTTCCAATGCCCGAACTAATCTATGAACGACTCCTCCAGAATGGGAGAAGACGCAGGAGAGCTCCGGCAGTAATTCTAAAGGGGTCCCTGTTGAGCGTCTTATTCAATCCTTTAGTTGTTTTTTCATTGATTCTATCCATGTTTCAGGATCTTCACACTTTCAGTTCCAATATTTGCCACTGAATTATCTAATAGTAGATGGAAAAATTTTAAAAATAATATACAAAATTTGCTATACCTGAAATCTTCAGCTTAAACAATCTTTTTTGTAGTTTCCTTCAGCTTCATTAATTTTTTTTATTTGTATATGCGTGGATATTGTAGTATACTGTGACCGGTAATTTGTGTGGAAAATGCGCGCGCTTCGTGCGAGACAGTGTTCGCCTTCATTTAGCAGCAGCTTGTTAATACGTAATGCGTATGTAATTTTTCTGTGCACCCGTGAACGGGACGATCGCAATGCGCATGTGAAATTTGTATAAACATTGTTTATGTTACGTTGCGTGAACTGGTCCGTGCAACGTTCTTCATTGTCTGACCGTCAGGACCAAAGCACCATTAGACAGACGCTCCATAAACCTAAGTGTTTCGACCGTTCGCTGAGAGACACGATCGCGAGATAGCACGTCAACGAGAGTTGTAAGTTCTCGTTACGATTAAATAATCGACGCCACGAACTGATCGACCCCCTTATTTCTATTATGATAATAAGGATAGTTCAATGAAATTGCACAGATTTAACACAAATAAGTTAATATTTAATTCAACAACTTAATAACTAGAGAGATATAAATGGAACCAAAATATAACTGCGTTTTTGTTGATGAGTAATGCGCGACGTACGATATGTGTACGTTCGACCAAGCGCGGGGAGACGCTCGCGAGTAGAGACGTCGACGGGAGTCGTAAATTCCCGTTACGATTATAGCAATCGACACCACGAATTGATCGATCCCCTGATTTCCGTTGAGATAATAAGGGGTGATTAAGTTTGTATAACACTGTGGTTCACAGAATTATAAATTATATATTTCCAACACTTAGATTACACTGTTGACTAGAGATATATAAATAACAGCTTATCGCACGAAGATGAAAGAGATATATACGCTAGAGCAGGGCTCTTACAGTTGAATTTAGTGTATTAGTGGACGTAGCACTATAATATATTTAGTAAAGAAGATGTATATTCGACAATACCGAGAACCGACTAAGTTATGCTCCTCTAGCGGTGTAGAAGAAGCTTGACTTGACTCTCCTGAGGTCGTAGGAGAAGTTTGACTTGACTCTCCTGAGGTCGTAGGAGAAGTGAGACTTGACTCTCCTGAGGTCGTAGGAGTAGTAGGTTACAGTGCCGATGCTGTGTCGTAGGAATGCTAGTGATGGGTGTGTCTAGTGCACAGAACCATCGGATTTGTTGGTAACGATTTTGGCTAAGAGAGTGAGGGAATTAGGCTTCGTTGTTAATTGGGTAAACGAAGGTTGGTGGACTAGGAAGGGTCTTAGTTGCCCTCGATGGAAAGTTGTTATTAGGAAGCATCGTACGCGGAAAAACCCAACTTTCCCTTGTCAAGCCGTAGTAAACAATAGTCTCTCGAAAGTGATTTAGAAAAAGACATTTTTTGGGTCTGAAGGACCTTAGCTAGCAAATTACTCGGATTTATGACGGGTAGTTAAGGCTATTGAGGGTTCGCCGTAAGGACGAACGGACATCTGGTGTCCGTCTGGCCCACGGTGTATGACCTGGTCCAGGTAGAGAGTCGCCCGGCGTAACAACACCAGATCGAAACGCTATGTACAGTAAAGTCCCCATTAAAGTCCCCCCTCTCAATCCGAACACCCATTATCACAATATTCTAATGTAAAAACGATTAATAAATCCGAACATCACCTTTTGCAGTAAATGATACTGTTTTCCGTTTCAAATATCTACTGTGCACATATTTTATTAGCCTTCATGTACAATGTATTTTAATGTTTTCCGTCCCTTCTTCGGTTCAACGAATTGTGATTATAAGATTTTAATATGAAACTAATAGTGCTCTAGCTATTGGCGCAAAACAGAACAAAAACTCGAAAGTGGTGTAAATGCAATTGAATAAGAAATATACATAATATTGGGAAAAGCCACAATCACAGACCTTTAATGTACTGATGTAATGAGCTGGATTCCCTGTAAAACAGCAAATGAAATTGTAATGAAGTGGTACCTTCACAATGATGATCAGCGTGTGACATTCGAGAAATGGCCTCAATGGCTCAAGGTAGAAAAGGAACGTACATCTTTTCAGTTACTAATATGTAACTTTTTTTTTTTTTTTTATTTCATTTATTAAAATTACAAGCAATTCTCGCGTTGAGAATTTTCAGTAATTTTTCTGGCGTGGCGCAGTGACATGGCTTATTATTTATAATAAATTAATACTTGTGATAGATAAGTATAATTTGTACGTAAGTATTGTAAATAAGTAGATGTTACTTAATTTAAATAACTAGTTGAATCTGTCGTTTAGGTCTAGCGGGTAGTGCCTCTTCAGCCTGCGAATCTGGTCCGTCGTATCAAGTAGTCCAGTGATTAGGGGGTTTCGGTGTTTGTTGACTCTTTTGCTGCATCTGTCGCTGTATTTTGCTATTTCCTCTTTGACTGTAGGTGCCTTGAGGTCGCGGTGAATTGTTTCGTTGATTACATACCAAGGTGCATCGATTAGGGATCTTAGCGTTTTCGATTGGAAGCGTTGTAGTATTTCAATGTTGGAGTTGCTTGCTGTTCCCCATAGTTGGAGTCCGTAGGTCCAGATGGGTTTTATTACGGTCTTGTAGAGGGTAATTTTATTCTGTACGTTTAGTTTGGAGCGTCGGCCCGTGAGCCAATAGAGTTTTTTTAGTTTGTCCTTTAGTTGCTTTGTTTTGTCTTTAATGTGCTTTTTCCAGGTTAATCTCCTGTCCAGGGTCATGCTCAGGTATCTGACTGAGTCATTGCTAGGAATTATTGTGTTGTTGATGGTGACCTGGGGGCAGGTTTGTTTTCGGAGCGTGAAGGTTACATGTGTGGATTTTTTTTCGTTGATCTTAAAGCCCCATTTATGGAACCACTTTTCCATGGAGTCGAGACTTCGCTGGAGATTGGATGAGGCAATTACCGGGTCTGCATGGGTAGCTAATAGCGCTGTGTCGTCAGCAAATGTTGCTATTGTTATCTCGTTTGATACAGGTAAGTCAGCAGTGTAGATGGAGTACAGTAGGGGTCCGAGGACACTAACTTGTGGTATGCCGGATTCTATTGGGAATGTTGCGGAAGTCGCGTCTAGGCATTTAACCATGAATTGTCTATTGGTTAGGTAGGATTTTAGGATGGAGTAGCAGGGGTGAGGTAGGGCCCTTTTAAGCTTGTATAGTAGCCCTTCATGCCATACTTTGTCGAATGCCTGTTGGATGTCTAGGAAAACCGCTGAGCAATATTTTTTCTTTTCAAGGGTTTGGCTGATCGTATGGGTTATGCGATGGATTTGCTCTACTGTTGAATGTTGTTTTCGGAAGCCGAATTGGTGATCTGGGAGTGTTTTCAAGGCCTCTAGGAGTGGAAGGAGTCGATTCGTGAGTATCTTCTCGAATAGTTTAGACAGGGTAGTTAAAAGACTGATAGGGCGGCAGGAGCTGGTTTCGTGTATCGGTTTGCCGGGTTTCGGGATGAAGGTAATTAGTGAGATTTTCCAGGCCTTAGGGTAGTGTTCAAGGCGAACGATCGCGTTAAAAATCGATGTGATGAGTGCAATCCCTTTTATGGGTAGTTCCTTGATTGCTTTATTGCCTATTAGGTCGTGCCCTGCTGCTTTCTTGGGATTTAGGCGACTGATTGTTTCTATAGTCTCTGCAGAAGTGAAGGGCTCAATCGGAGGGGACATTTGGAAGGGGGTGTGCAGGTATTCGGTAACGTCCGCGGCAGCTTTGGAGGAGTGGGGTTTGAATACTTTGGACAAGTATTTCGCAAACAGGTCGGCTTTTTCTATAAGGCTACGCGCCCATCCACCTTGCGGTCGGCGGATTGGGGGGGATTATTTGTGGGGGGCGCGTGAGTTTCCTGGAGGCCTTCCATAGTGAGTAATCGGAGTCGGCTGTGGGGGACAAACTGGCGAGATATTTATGAAAGCAGTCATTTTTGTAATTTTTGATGATTTTGGTTAGCTTTCTAGTTGCGTTGTTTAGTTTTCGTTTGTCGTTCGGTGTTCTATGGGTCTGCCATACTCTTCTTAGTCTACGTTTTTCTGCTATTTTTTTTTAATATGTAATGGGGAAATTCATGTTTGCTGACAGACGTCTTTGTCGGTGTGAAAAGGCGGATAGCGTTTATTATGCTCGTGTTTAAGTATTCCGTGGCTGCTTCGATTTCTTCCTTGGTTTTTAGTGAAGTTCAGGCTGAAGTTGAGTGAGTGAAGACTTCTCTAAAGAGCTGCCAGTTTGTGTGTTGGTTGTGAATGGAGCCATTAGGTGTATTCTCGATAATTGTTGAACTGACTGTTGCTATCACGGGGGAATGATCACAGGAGAGATCAGCAGAGGAGCTGATTTGAACGTGTCTTGATGAGATATTTTTAGTTACAAAGAAGTCAAGAAGGTCGGGTATTTTGTTAGTGTATGTGGGCCAGTATGTGGGTTCGTATGTGGTAAGGTAGTTGAGGTTGTTGGTTATTATGCTGTTTAAGAGGTTTTTGCCTCTTACTGTGACCAGTCTGCTGCCCCATTGGGTGTGTTTGGCGTTATAGTCTCCTCCAGCTATGAATCTATTGCCCAGGGTGTCCAGGAAGTTATCAAAGTCTTCTTTGGCGATGGCGTGTCTGGGAGGGCAGTATACTGCTGAAGTGGTGATTGTACCATGACAGTCTTCTATTGCTACGTTTGTTGCTTGGAGGTAGTCTTTCTGGAATGATGGAGGTTCGTAGTGCTTAATGCTTGATTTGATTATGATTCCGGTGCCGCCGTGGGCCTTTCCGCTGGGGTGTTGGGTATGGTAGAATTTGTAACCATTTATTTTCAGGTAGTTTTTGTCGGTGAAGTGGGTTTCCGATACGAGTATTACGTCGATTTGCTGGTGTTTTAGGAAGAGTTCTAGTTCAAATTTGTGTTGCGCTAGACCGTTGGCATTCCAAAGAGCTATGCGTCTTGGTTTTATTTTGCGTCGGGGCGTATTAACTTATCCATGATGAGTGTTAGTAGCGATAGCAGATTGTTTATTTGCTTCGATTGTTTCTCTATTAGCTTTTCAAGCCTAGAGACGTTGTCTGTGTTTGGCGAATTGGGGACACTGTTCTGGGAAGGATCTCTTTGGCTATTCTGATTGTTTTGGATGCCTTGTACTGCTTGGGCATAGGAGGTTGAGGTAGTGGTGAGTATTTGGTTGGTTGAGGGGATTGGGGTAGTCGTGAATTTCGGCGGGCTGGGTATTTGGTTGGTTACCTCTTTTGCTCTGGGTTTAGGGTACTTGTTTGTGTACCAGGTTTTGTAGGCTGAACAGCCTTTGTAGTTGGCAGGATGGTTACCTTGGCAGTGGATGCACTTCGCTGGGGTTTCCGGTGATTTACTGCATTGGTCGGTGGGGTGTGTACCTGCACATTTAACGCAGCGGTATGATTGGTTGCAGTATTTTTGCGTGTGGCCGTACCTTTGGCACCTTTTGCATTGAACTATCTCTTTTTTGGCTAGCGGTGGTTCGAATTTTACTATTGCGTTCATTAGACGACTGATGTTGTAAATTTCCTTATTGTTGGGTTTTTGTTTTATGTCAATAAAAAATAAGGACAACGGGTCTTTCGAGACTCTATGTCTTATGTTGCTCACGTTGATGACTTCGTGGCCGAGTTTTGCTAGCTCGTGTTTTAGCTCGTCAATGTCTGATGAGTGGTGGATGTTTCGTAAGACCACCCGGAAAGGCCTTTCCTGTTTGAGTTGGTAGGTGTGGAAATTGGCGTTCAGGGTCCTAAGTGTCTTTGTGAGTTTTCTATAAGCTTCTGGGTTCGTTGGCAGTATTTTTATTTTGTTATTATTTATTTTTAGGTTGTAATCCTCCTTGGAGATATCTCTTTCTAAGGACTTGATCATTGTTTGGATGTCGATGACATCATCAACAAATATTGGTGGGGGAGGGGGGATTCTCTGTGCTTGTTGGTTTGGCAGCGGGTCTGCGATTTCCATGGCGTCGTTTGTGGATTCCAATAAGGTGAACCTGTTGTGGGTGTTTATTGTAGATTGTTCGTTCCGTGTGTCGATCGTGTTAGATTTCGGTGATTCTATTTTTCGCTTTTTCGTATTCGATCTGCTGCACTTTTGCCACGGGGGAGGTAGAGCGGGGTGGTTGTGGATTTGCTCAGGAGAGCCTGATCGTGATTGGTGGGCCATCATCGAGCTAGTTGATTCGAAGTGAATAACTAGTCGTGAGGCAGTGAGGCTAGTATTCGGGTTAGGGTTGGGTGCGTGGGGTTTTCTTCTCACTAAAAGATTGGAAACACTTGGCTGTGTTCACTTTCGACGGTTGGACGGCACGTGTTGTTTTCGAACTTCACTGGGCACTTGAGACACGTCTGCACGCTTCGGCACTCAACAGCGAACTGCCGAAGGACCTTAACTATGAAAATTCCAAGACCCCTGGTGGGTACTTAAGACTATTGAGGGTACGCGCCAAGGATGTGCAGATATCTGGGTGCCATCCCGTCCGCGGTGTGTGGCCTGGTCTCTGATGTGAATTGACGTTACACCGCAATGGGTGATACATTGACAATCGGCGCTGGAGCTACTTCGATTTATGCATTCGAAGTAAACATTGAAAATAGGGGCATAGAAGGCAGTATTGGCAGTCAAGGAACTTGGCCACAGTAGCTGACTCTCCCGAATATGCTTAAAGTTTGTTCATCTATTATTCCTACATTGTTTACGCATATGATTTGTCTTATCGCTATGAATACGAGTACTTCCTTCATAGTTGAATTTTCCTATATACAGGAATCCAATCCTAAATTAGTGGGGTTTTCACTTGGGGACGCTATAAGTACTGAAACACGAAAGTGGAGTTGTGCCTAAAGATGAATTTCATGGCGACATATCTGGTCAATAAAATAAAGGATGACCCTAGAAGAGATATAAAACCAACATTGGAAGGCTCGTATGTGTTACGTCTGCCGACACTCTCCTAGACCAGGTCTCCTAGACTTATGATAGACACACCGCGGGCGAGATGGCAACCAGATGTCCGCACATCCTTACTGCGTACCCTCAATAGTCTTAAGGACCTATCATAAATCTCAGGAATTTTCTAGTTAAGGTCCTTCAGATCGAACAAACATCTCTTTACTATATCGTTTTCTAAAAGTGTATTGTTTATTACGGGAAGGTTAGTTTTCTCACGTTAGTTTCTTCCTACTAGGAACTCTCTCTGAGGGGGAGGGGCGGTTAACACCCTTCCTCACCCGCCAACCTAGAAAATTAACCAATTGACAGCGAATTCTTTCCGTCACTCTCCCAACGAAAACTTGTCCTTAACAAATCAGAACTTTTCGTGTCATTAGACCCACCCATCGCAAGCTTTCCTCCGCAGCATCATCTTCACAGAAAGTCAGTCTTTAAGCATTTTTTGAACCGTCATCAGCTAAGCTTACGTCGCGTACTACATATTGTAACTTTGGTTATCAATCGAAACTCAATTATAACTTATCAACTTATATCTTCTTTACAAAGTTGTTGGGATAAACATTAATTTATACCTGTTAATTCAGTGTAAATTTTATTGAAGCACCTCCTATTATCTTAACAAAATTAAGGGGATCGATCATTTCGTGGTGTCGATTATCTAATCGCAACGGGCATTTACGACTCCCGTTGACGTGCTTTCTCACGATTGCATCCTCCGCCAATGATCGAATAAACACACGTGTTAATAAGGGAGGAAAGATAAAATTGTAATTTTTGTGGATTAAAGTGGAGTAGTACTAAAAGGGTAAGAGAAAGAATTGAATTAACCCGAGAAGGTAAAGGTACAGATAAAAAGTGAAGAAAAAGGCATTTTGGAAGCAAGTTGAATCTGTTCAGAGAAATAAGAAGTTAGAGCAATAAACGATTAATGTGAAAGCGATAAACTGAAACGGCAGATCGATAAGATAATACGAGAAAAATTGATAATATAAGGAAAGATAAAGCGGTACCATCTGCCGGGTGAAAAGGAAACATAATCAGAGGATAATTTTTTTTTTATTATTATTTATTTATTTGCATTTTACAATTTGTCCAGTAGGACATTTGGTAAAATATTATAGCTTAGTGATATAGTAATATAGCATGTGGATGGCTACCCCCAGTGGGGTACCATCTTCGATTTTGATTGATCTACTCCTTCAGTGTGGTGAGTGTTTGAATGTTAGGTTATGTCCTTTGTGAGATCCGTTGGGTGCTTCCTTTTTAATCTTCTTTTGATGTTTGTTGCGCCGACCGTTTCCGCTGCCAGCCGGTTCGGGTGCGTTGCTATTCTTTCTCTGTACCTTCTTGCACTTCTGTTAATCTCCTCCTTGACCGTTGGTATTCCCAGGTCTTTTCGTATGTCCTCGTTTCTAACGTACCATGGCGCGGTTGCTATTGTTCTGAGTATTTTAGATTGCATTGCCTCTATTTTGGTTATATGGCTCATTGCTGCTGTTCCCCATAGTGCTATTCCGTATGTCCAGATTGGTTTTATGACCATTTTATATATTTTTAGTTTGTTTTCTATGCTTAGTTTGGATTTTCGTCTTGTTAGCCAGTGCATTTGTCTCCTTTCCATCTGTATTTTGTCTATTGTTGCTTTAATATGCTGTTTCCATGTGAGTCGTGTATCTAAGTGGAGTCCTAGGTATTTGACTTGCCTTGTTTGTATTATGTGTGTGCCGTTTAGTACAATGTTTGGTGGTTTCTGAAGCGACTTTTCTATTTTTGTGATATGTTCTTGTAGTAATGTAACTGCTGTGGCAGGGTTAGCGTGCCTGACTAGTACAGCTGTGTCATCCGCGAATGTCAGTATTTTGCTATTGTTAGTTGTTGGTATGTTGGCCATGTACAATGTGTATAAAATTGGTCCTAGGACGCTTCCTTGCGGAACTCCTGCCTTGATTTCTTTAACTTCAGAGTATGTGTCTTTGATTTTTACTATGAAGGTTCTGCTGCTTAAGTAAGATTTTATTAAATGGTATATCTGCTCCGGGAATTGTTTCCTGATTGTTTGTAGATGGCTTTCCTGGTTTATTTTGTCGAATGCTTTCTCTGTGTCCGTAAAGAGGGCTGTACAGTATTGCTTGTTTTCTAGTGCTATTATTATTTCGTTGACCAGTCTGTGCGTTTGTTCTATTGTGAAGTGTTTGTTTCTGAATCCGAATTGGTGATCCGGTATTAGTTGACTCTTCTCTATTATAGGTTTTATTCGGTCGTAGATTACTTTCTCTAGTATCTTAGAGAATACCGGAAGTAATGAGATTGGTCGGTAGGATTTGGTTTCGTGCGGGTCCTTGCCTGGTTTGGGTATCATTATGATTTGTGCCAGTTTCCAAGTTTTTGGAAAGTATTGTATTCTTAGTATTGCGTTAACTATTATTGTGATTTGTCTTATCGCTTTTGGCGGAAGGTTCTTCAAGATTTAATCAGAAGATAATGACGGTGAATCAGACAGACAAAGGGGTACACAGAAACATAAGCAAGATAAGAATAGACAGAATATCTTTTGCATATTTATGGCCCAATGTGACTATCATACAGACTTAGACATTCGAAATCCATTTTAGCGTCCTTTATTTATAAACGGCGGTCATTCGATAAAGTACTTATTAAAGAAGTACCAATGGGAGCCAACAGCATTCGTGTTATGTAAATACATGTGTGCTTCCATAGAGAGGAGATGTTTGAGTAGCAGCTGTATATCTCATGTACTTTAGTAGTATTAGAGAAGAAATAAGAGTGTTCAAGCTTATGGTTCAGATTGTTTTTCTTTTCTTTTTATTACTTAATTTTCACTTTACAATTTGTCCAGCTAAACATTATGTAAATTTTTCTCGCTTTATTTCTAATTAACACATGGATGGCTACCCACAGCGAGATACCATCTTCGAGTTTGAGTATTTTATTTCTTTAGTGAGGTCAGACTGGTGCTTTAGTGGCCCCTGACAGGCTTAAACATTGGAAGAAACAAGAATTATTTTTACGAATGAGATCATCTATGAACTTCTTAGATCGTTCTATTGTTTCGTTCGTTTCTGGGCTAATTAGTATGAAAATGACAGCGACGCGTGAACACATGCGCATTAGTTTTTCCAGAAGATCTATTTTTCCGAAACCGGTTGCTCCAGTCTTTGTATGTCATGTAGTCATTGTATGCATGTTTCAGAATCATCACACTTTCAGTCCCAATAGTTGCCACTGAATTATAAAATAGTAAGCGGAAAAATTTTAAAAATAATGTACAAAATTTGTTATAGCTGAGATCTTAAGCTTAAACAATCTTCTTATATTTTCCGTAGGCTTTTTCATTTTTTATTCTATGTCTATATATGTGAATATTGTAATTTGCAGTGATCAGTAATTTATGTGGAAAATGTGCGTGGTTTATGCGAAGCAGTGTTCACCCACATTTAATAGCACCTCAAGTATACTTAATGCGTATGTGATTTTTTTGTGGACACCCGTGGACGGGACGATTGCGGTGCGTATATGAAATCCGTATAATCATTGTTTATATGTGCTTTTATTTATTAATTATTTATGAAAGCAAAAGGACTCATATTTGCGATACGGCGTTATAGATTTCAATAAGTAAACAGGTTTAATCTATAATCGATGATTTTTGTTAGAAAACATCACGCAAGATGGATTGCGATTTCGAATGTCAAAATCCCCTTCTCTACGACTTTTATGAGGTAACCTACCGCTCACGATTTGTTCGCTTTCGTTCGTTGAAGTCTCACGCTCCACACGAGCCGTAACAACGCCGTAACTCGCGATTAGCACGAGCCACAACTCTGGGTATATGGAATTAAAAACAGAAAGAATAAGAGATACGACGCGTCCAAATACTTAAATATCGCAATAAATCAAAGACACAACAGTATTATTAAAAAAATTTTACATATAAGAATATCGAAATAGAGGCAAGAAAATATGAGACACCCACTGACATGTACCGCCTTGCACGCGCTATCCCTACGACAATACACCGTACAATAAGCAAATAATGGGAGATGAGCTGCTATGACCTTCACACACAGCATCAACAGTGACAAACAACTAGCATGCGCCAAAGGATCAAGTACCGGCATCAGCAAGGTAACCATGTGTTTAGCAGAGTATAACTAGTAAAAGAAATAGGAAAACTTGAATAATACTTTCACGAAAACCACATTAGCTGCAACCCTAATATTTCTGGAAGGATACCAGCAGAACCAAAATATGCAGCACCCGCAAAATTAATCACGTAGCAAAACTCCGCGTTAGTGTCACGAGTGGCACACTTCAAATCCGATGGACTGATGATGGAGATAAAGATGTGGCGGCACTCGGCGACAATGTACATCGCCGAAGTGCCTAATGAGCCATCGATATCCCAACGGTCCTTCCGCCGAATGTTCTAGAAGAAGGCGTGCGTGGCAACGGTCGCAGACACCTAACAAACGCGCGGATAGTGGTGATATTGAGGGGTGACAAAGAAAAGAGAAACAGATCCGATCGAAAGTCAAATTGTATGAGCTTCAGTCTTGGAAAGTCACGGCTGGAGTTCAAAAGCAAATCGTAATTCGCGTAAACCAAGTGTTTAAAAATAAATTCTCTTTTATTTTTTTATATTTTATTTTTCTTTTCATCTTCGATTTCCTTTTTTTTTTTTGTTTTACGTGACACTGGCATTGAATAATCAAGTAACTATTAGCTCATGATAGTCATAGTATAAATAAGTATAGCCACTTAGAGACAGTAGTAGACAGACATGATAATAAACTTTGCTTTAAGTATAATACTAGTAATTAATAATAATGTAAGTGTTTCAACTGACAAGATGGGGTTCGCTGATAGATGCTATGGTAAAATATAGCATAGAAAATTACTGAACGAAATATAAGAAAGGACCCGATATTTATTAGAATGCCAACAATTTAACTGTTATTCGCTGATAATTCTGGCAGCTGAATATTTATGAGGTGATTTAGTAGGTCGTGTAGAGTGCCAAAGAAATACTAGGCATATTGCTTAACGATATATCATTAACACGTTTAATGACTTCCTTATAAGTCTCGGCACGCGACTTGTACGGGCGATAATTTATTCATGATTCTTGTTTCCGACTTTTTACGTATTACTCTCGATTTCGAAAGATCGTAGAGATATCGATGTCTCATTAAGTCTGTCGGCACATATGCTTCGTCGCGACCTTTTTTATTTCCTTTTTTTTATTTATTTATTTAAATTTCACAATTTGTCCAGTAGGACATTTGGTAAAATATTATAGCTAAGTGGTATAATAATATAACATGTGGATGGTTACCCCCAGCGGGGTTCTATCTTCCAAGTTGTTTATTTTATTTCTATTGTGAGGTCTGCGGGATGCTTCTTCTTCAGTCTTCTTTCTATTATGGTTTTATTCGTTTCAGCAACCAGCTGGTTTGGGTGTGTTACAAGTCCTTCTTTATACTTTTTTGCATAACTAGCGATTTCCTCTTTGACTGTTGGATTTTTTAAATCTTTTCGTAAGTCTTCATTTCTGACGTACCATGGAGCATTAACTATTGTCCTTAAAATTTTTGCTTGCTCTGTTTCTACTTTATTTATGTGACTCATTGCTGCTGTCCCCCATAGTGGGACTCCGCATGTCCAGATTGGTTTGATTACTGTTTTGTATATATTTAGTTTGTTCATTATACTTCATTTAGATTTTCTATTGGTTAACCAGTACATCTGCTTCCTTTTTTCACGTATGCTGTTTATTATTGATTTTATGTGATGCTTCCATGTAAGGTGTGTGTCTAAATGTATTCCTAGATATTTGACTTGCTTTGTTTGTGCTATGCGGGCGCCGTTCAGTTGGATATCTGGTGTTTTTCCTTTTCTAAGTGTAAATGTTATGTGATTACACTTACTGGTGTTCGCTTTTATTTGTTTGTTTTGCAGCCACTTTTCTATTTTTGTAATGTGTTCTTGCAGTAGTGCGGCTGCCGTTTCTGGATTTGCGTGCCTCGCTAGTATGGCCGTATCGTCCGCGAACGTTAGTATTTTGCTGTTGACAGTTATTGGTATGTCTGCCGTATATAGTGTGTATAGTATTGGTCCTAGGACGCTTCCTTGCGGTACCCTTGACGTCGCGACCTGACTTATGTTTCGTCGGTCTCTCGAAAACAGTCTGTCAACAATGGTATACTTTGTACCGACGAAGCTGTTGAAAAGTTCTTTGTTGTCGACCGCCGCTACAGTAATTTTATATAACAGAAAATTACATTGTAATTAAATTCCAGGTAAGCATAACCCAGAATATGAGTTACTTACCAAAAAAAAATGTACCGGGTGCGATTGCTTACTTCGATGTTTTGGATTCGCGCAGGGATATTAGGCAAGAAGGCGTTGTTCGCCTTTTTAGCTATCGTCTTCTCCTTATTACGAGAGCAAATTTAAACTTCTTCGACGATAACCAAATCGCTTCGTGTTGTCGTTCAATTATACTTCTGGTAACATTTCATAGACAGGTAACATTTAACAGTAGTAGCAATTAACTCTAGTAATATTTAAGCGTACATATTACATTGCTGTTCTTCTCATATGTTTTCGCGAGTGCTGGTTTCGCGTTAAGTGAATAATCGATTTTAATCTATATTAGTCGATAACAAATGATGTGTTAAATAACAATTTCCTAGCCAGAATTGAAAATGTGTTGCTGGATATATAAAATATTTTGTGCGGGAGTACGCAAAAAGATAGGAAGTGTTGGTTTAAACCTTAAAAATATTAAAAAGGAAAATCTAAACAGCCAAATTTGTGGACTGTCTTTTTTTTACAAAGGAGTTTATTGAGCCCAGAAGATACAGTTTTAAGTACAATATTCACAATAAACATGAATTTTTGTAATGGTATGTTAGGCCAAGGTACCGATACGCGGCGGTACGACGTAGCCATGCTGTATTATGTGTCGGCGCTTTACATTTTTCGTTGTATGATGGAGTTTTTGGGTTTAAGCCTCCGGGGAGCGGAGCTTTTTTATGTACTTTTTTTTTTTTTTTTTTTCTGTCCTGAAAAACTTTTTTTCTGTCCTGAAAAACTTATTTGTGGACTGTCTTGCTATTTAAATTGTGATACAATTTACATATATAGACCGGCTAGAATCGTTTCTCGAGAAGATCAAAAAGATTAAGACCATTAAGAAAAGTTAGGAAAATGTTAAATAAAAACAGTTCTGAAAATACATCTAGAGAGTCTGAATTGGTAATCCAAGAGGTCGTAACTGATACATAATCGAATATGTATCCGTGTAAAAGGAACTGTTGCGATAATAAGTCATATCACAATAAGTGAGTAACTATTGCAAAGTATGTTATACGATAAATTAAATATCTTACGATATACTGAAAAACATTCGATAAACAATGAGTTGGCTGAACACGAGCATCCGCAGACTACTGTACAGAGAATACAAAATATCAATGTACAGGATGGTCTACGCAACTCGAAAATTTCGAATAACATCTAAAGTATGCGTCGCATGAAAAAATGTATTTCTGCATGATTTGCATAACTTGGAACGGCACATTATGTGGTGTATGTACTCCTTTATATGGGTCGTGACGGTTTGAAGATTTAAAAGCCAACTTCTTACCTTTAAATGGCATACTATGTTATTTATGTCGAAATACCAAAGAATATTTCAATTCTGAGTTAACCTAATACTTAAGAGTAATAGTATAATAGTATAATCATATATTATCAATAGTATAATGGTTAAATAGTTTAATAGCGAAAATAATAATTAAGGACTAATTTCGCTCCCTCTCTTGAAAATGTACCGGGTGTACGAAAATGATTTGTCGCGAGCATCATAGCGTTATTCTAGATATACGTATCGGTAAAGAACTGCAAAGAAAGTACCCGCACCTTGACTTTCACCTTAAAGTTCAAGACGAAATTCTTTTATTGCATCGTATTCTATTCAGCGTGAGTATTATAAATCTGAAAGGGACCATGGGTTCCAACTCAATCGTTCTCTCGGGAAAGATGTTAAACTTGCATTAGCTTCCGAACTCACTTTATTTGTAATGCACTTATATTTTGCTCATATTTTACTACTACTATCGAAACTAACTAGTACTAACGGAAAGGAGATAATTCTACGTAAAATTTGTCAAATATACCTAAATTTAATTAATGAAATATTTAGTATGAGCAGACAATCAGGAGAACGTTATTCTACATGCGAAAACAATTCAAAAATGTAAAATAATGTTTCTCTTGTTGCAAATATTTACTGATCCAAAGGTGTAGAATAAAGCTTGGATGCTGCATGAATTTGTATTTTGCGTAATGTCAAATTGCAGCCTCAACGAAGATGTTTGTAAGACAGCGGAGTTTACGTGAAAATGTTTATCAATGCTACCTACTACATCGCAATCGCCTAATATATCCGTGATTCGGCATGTCGGTGTTTATGTATAATTATCATTTATGATAAAAACAGAAACGAAATTTTTTAATAGCGAAAAAGTGAAACGCATTTAGTTTATGGTCCGTACGGGGAAAATGTAAGAGATGTCCAAGTCATGTATGTCGAAATGTATCCTTAACGAAATCAGCCATATCGATGGACATTCCAGGAACTTTGTAAATCGCTTCGAGAAACTGGAAGTTTTAATGTTACCAACGTAAAGTATCCAAGACCACTACATCTAATGAAAATATAATCGCAGTTCTAGCAGCGTTAACAAGAAATATCAGATTTCGCGGGGGCCTAGAATTAGTAAAACGAGCGTACTTCGAGCGCTTCACAATGAAATATATCAGCCGCATCACCTAGTCCTTTATCAGGAGCTGCACGGAATGGATCGTCTCAGCGTTTTCTGGATCAATGATACAATGATGATTTCTTTTTACAAAATATGTTACCTATCGATGAAGCGATATTTAGTAATTGCGGAAACATTCATTGGAGAAGCATGCACAACTGGATATCACAAAATCCTCACTGGATAAGAGAAGTTGGCTACCAATATCAGTGGAGCATTAATATGTAGTGTGTGATAGTCGGCAACCAATTAATATCGTATTATATTAGCGTGACCGAGAATTGTCTAATTACGAGAAAATTATATTTATACGGATTAACAGTCGCAAACAAGAAGAATAGCGAACAAATATTATATTTCCTGAATTTATGATTTCGTTATTGACTGTCAATGATGATGCGAATGTTGGCGTAAGAGTTACTAAGATTGTAAAAGGACAGAGTAATGTTTTTGATCGCTGTATTACTTGATAGAAATCACCAGTACTTAATAGAAATTCAACAATTTCGATGTGACATTATGTCATTCGCGTCAATTATATTACTATTTGTATGTTGTAGCGTTAATTGACGTTTAATGCAACTGGCAATAAGTTCCACTTTCGGCTAACCTGGCATGTGCGGGAATACTGGCATGGGAGACGATTAAAGTTGTTCGAAAGCAAATTTACAATATCTAATGATTTATTCAAATCTTACTCGATTTCGATATTGACAATTGACTGACAGACTGACGGATATATAATTCTTCAGTTGACAAAATGATGATTTTTCAGTTGACAGAATGATAACTAATTCTTCGAATGGTAATTATTCGGTTGACGAACGGTAATTATTGTTACTGACGTCTCTGAGTCGCTACATTTATTTATATCTGTCGCAGATGAAAAAACGTCGGGGTCTTTCTTTTGAAAATGTTTGGATCCCCAAGGTTTGTTCAAACTGCCGACTTTGTTTACAATTTAAATTGTCTTAATATCTTTATAAAAGCATAGTTAGGTAAATATAAAAACATAGTTAGATAAGTTTTCGCAAGATATAGCTTTTAGCGACTTTAACTGCCTTTCACTTCAAAAACTATGAACACGGTTTCATATAAACGTTTTAAATTACCTTGATTTGAAAGAAATTATCAATTTTACTTTCGCGGAACGTGTCAATAGAATTGTCAGAGTTATAGAAATAAGGATTACTAGTGATATTTATTCTATATGGTAAATTTAGTGATATATGGATTTGTTTAGAGTGGTTTAAACAGGAAACGATGGTTATTTAATGTGAACTTAATGCAGTGATATGATATAACTAAGACAATTAATTGATAATTCACAACTCACAATTAACAATTAAGAATTCAGAATTATGGATTAACCAACTCGCAACTCGCTCTCGACTCAACTGAACTCTTCGCAACTAGACTCTCAATTAACACACACTATCGCGAACTGCTAATTTTAGCTATTAACTTTAAGTCTAAGCTTTATCGTGTACGATTCGCGTATAAAATTTAAAAGATAAAAAGGTTTACTTTAGATAAATTTCTGCCTTCTATTTCTTCTCTACGATTCCTTAGAAAGGATTTAAATCAAATATATAAATGTCAAAGTCCTATTTTGTATATTAATAAAATATAAAGAATTAGAAGAATTTTGTTGAAACAAATTCCTTTCTCCTGCTCTTCTATGATTTTTTAGAAAGTATATAAATCAAATATACGATGGATCAGGATAGGTTAAGTTACGTAGAATGTATAACGCGTAAAAGATGCGAAATATTATGCAGCATGCGCAGAAAGTGTTCCTTCAAAATGCAGTCAGGCTCTTAGATAAAAATACATAAGATGCGAAGACATTCCTCCGAAACGCTGAGTGGCACGCGTGTCATTCTTCGATGGCATATTGTGCTCCCTAGAATGAAGGCGGTTAAAGGGGAAACGATTTCATAGTGCTTATTTCATACGGTCTCCTCAAGTTTTCTCTTCGGAGAGTCCTATTCTCTGCCTCCAGTATCGCCACCCATCCGTCCATCACTGTCGTCGGTTCAGTGCCGCAGACGACAACCGCCCTCCTTGCGAGTTCTGTCGCACCCACAGCAATGAAGTTCGCCGCGTCTCGTAATATCTTAATATTCATACCTTTAAGGTTCGTAGATGTGGCTGCTACCCTTACTGTTTCCTCTGCTCGGCGGATCATCTCAGCTTGGATGCCTGCTATGAGACGTGCCTCTCATTTGTAGGGCCAATTCTTCTGACAGCTGCGAAACGGTTTCTAGGACTCTCCTTTTGTTGCCTCTGGATATTATCGAGAAGAACGACGTCACCGAAGCGAGGGACTCTTCGTCTTCCGATGATATACGCCTCCGTGGGGCTCCCAATGAGGCTACACCAATGTCAGCAGTTCCCTCTGTCGTCGCCGGGATCGGAGAACGAAATATCTCCCATATCGTATGCCTGCTGTCGTCGTCATTACTTCGAATCCTGGTTATACTTCTAGTTTTTGTGGAATTCATCAATTGGGTCGCTCGAAGATTTCGTAGAGCTCCAATTCCTGCGAATAGCGCGACGCTCCCAATATAGTCGCTTGCTGGCCGACGGCTAATACCTTCAAGTAGCCCGAGGTTGGCCGTAAATGACTGATATACCAATTAGTTAGCCCTCAGTGCCATCGACCGGAAAGTACGCTATCACGGCACACCTCAGTATAAGGCTAGGGATTTTTCATAAATGTTGTCATCTTCGCGGTACGACTGATGAAGGCGAGACTCTCTACCTGTTGCGGTATGGCATTTTTGGTTCGCATTTCTCGGGTTTGCAATCCCGTACTGCGACCCACTAGCGTATCTGCAGCCCCTGCGGGGTTGGAACTGGGAATGAGGTAGAATCAGGGAAAAGATCCGCGACCGCAGCTCCGAGCAAAGATACCTCCTGCCGGCCTCGCGGCCAGGACCCGTCCATATCCATTTCTGTGCAGCGGCTGATGCAAGTTCGGCGGGTTATTAACCAGCGAAGTCTCCCGGTCGGACCCGCGCCCTGTGGGTATGTGACGGCACTCTACCACGGAACCTTCCTACGGCTTCGCGACACGAAGCGCTACGGTTCTTTCGCCGAATATTCGGAAGATTGCATACGCGGCAACTGTCGCGGACATCTAATAACCGCGTGCGTAGTGGGAATATCAAGGGGCAACAAAGAAAAGAATTCGTTGGTTTCGAACCAAAGATTCATTCTGCCCCGAGCTACGAAGTGCTAAAGGTTAAGCGCCATAGCGAAGCAAACACAATTAGAGAAACGGATTATTGGCTCTTGATAGTTAATTGTTAATCGTTAATTGTTTGTTGTTGATCGTTAATCGTTAATTGTTGTTAATCGTTAATCGTTATTTGATGTTAATTCCTGATAGTTTAATAAACGTTATTGTTGAACATCAAGAGAATTTCTTGTGGGCACCGTCACCAACGATCATCTCAGGTATTAAGTCATCTCGTAAGTTCGTGCCGTTTTTCGAGCGGTTATATATGTTAAGATTGTTTACATACCTTTCAGTTTCATGAAAAAATGTAATCCCCCTCTCGTTGTACAACTTCTTCCCATTTTTTTTGGTGGGGCCATTATTCCGTCTCGATAAAAGTTCTCTTGTATTTCTTTAAAATAATTTTCTAAGCTATATTTGAGAATGTCAATATTTTCAAATTTTTTACCTACTAAAAAGTGTTATAATGCTCTGAACAGGTGGTAATCAGATGGGGCAATGTCTGGGGAATATGGGGGATGTGGTAAAATTTGCCAATTAAATTCAGACAATTTTTTTGTAACGCTTTTCGCGACATGCGGTCTAGCGTTGTCGCGATGGAAGATAACGTTGTTCCTATTCACTAAACCTGGTCGTTTTTCAGCTAGTGCTTCCCTTAATTTTTCTAACTGAGTGCAATATTTGTCCGAATTAATGGTATCACCACTAGATAAAAGTTCAAAATGGAGTATTTCTTTATAATCCCACCATACACACAAAAGAACTTTACGTGGACGTAACCCTGGTTTTGCACAGCGTCGAGGTGGCTGATTTCGTTGGGACCAGCTATGTTTCCGTTCAGGGTTTTCGTAAAGTATCCATTTTTCATCACCAGTTACCAGGCGTTTAATGAATGGCTCATGTTTATTACGCGCAAGTAATGACATGCACGCTCTCGTTCGTTCAAGACGGTTCCGTTCCGTAAGTTCATGGGGCACCCAAACGTTCAACTTTGACACCATTCCCATTTTTTTAAACACCTATGAATCGTTGTCTTAGGTATTTTCAGAACATTTGACATCTATTGAACTGTCAAACTTCGTGATTTTTCAACAAGATTCCGAATTTTATCTTCGTCTGTCTGAGGAGGACGCCTGGAGCGTTCCTCGTCCTCTAAACAGAAATTCCCAGCTCTAAAACGTTGGAACCACTTCCTACAGGTGCGAGATGAAAGCGCATTTTCTCCGTAAACAGCACATATGTTTTTCGTGGCAATTGTTACAGAACTTCCTTTCCGAAATTCATATAACATGAGATGTCGAAAATGGATACGCATTTCACTCATGATTTTTTACTGTTAGAAGTCACTGTGTTCACTATATTACGATCTTATACCCACGAAAATCTGTTCTAGCCTGTTCTCGATTAGCTAAGCTCAAGTGCATTGGTCCCTTATCGCTGTATGTTTATAAATCGACACATGAAATGTATACACAAAAGTCGGCACGAACTTATGGGATGACCAATATTTAGCCTAAGTCAAGGCAAAGGTGGGTTTTAACGCTTGCTTCTCCTTCCTGTAATGGTCAGCATCCACGTTTAGAACATCACATCGACGGTTAAGGATAGGGACATGAGAAAGGAAACTGGATAGGGAAAGGATTTGGGATAACCATTGCTCCGAATAGCCATTGGTAAGACAGTTGTTACAATCTGGTCTTGATCATAACCATTATGTGTCGCTCTAGATGTTGAATCCCAGATTTCGCGAGTTACATTTAAAACAAAGCAATAGTTGCTACTACCAGAAATAGTTATTAACTATTTCGATTAATTCGACTCTCATTCGCTATTTTTTAAACAGGGCAAACGACCAAATGGCAAAACCCCTTTATCATCTGAACATGTACGGTGTCTCACGTACGGTGTCTCCCGCTAGCAATTTTCTCTCGGGGGAGACTAGAACCTTGTCCTAGGGACAAGGAGACCTTCCTTGTCCACCAACCTTTTTCTTATCCAATTAGAAGTAACGATTATTGCCCTCACTTTCCTAACCAAAATTACAATCCACCAACCCAATGGTCCCGTGCGCTAGACACACCCATCAATAGCTTTCCTCCACCACATTATCGAATCGATTGATTTTCCATCTCTAGATAAGTCAACATCTCTTGACTGCTTTTCCACCCTTAGATCCGTCATCTATATCCGTCTTCTATATCTTAGATCCGTTAACTTATATCCATATGAACCGTGCGTAAATGTCTATGTCTATAAAGTTGTTGGAATAATGTGTATATTGTAATCTGTTACTTCAGTGTTATAATCAGTTCAACTACCTCTATTACCCTAAACGAAACAGGTGATCGAACACTACGTGGCGTCGATTATCCAATCGTAACGGAAATTTACGACCCCCGTTGGCACACTTCCTCGCGAACGCGTCTCTCCGCGGACGGTCGAACAGATAGAAACCATTAAAATGTCTTTTCTCACCCTTTTGTTATTCGACATTCGTAATGATGAAAGAAGCGCGCTAACGAATTCGTGGTAACGCATTTCGAAATTTCGAGAAACTGTTCGCCTAGAAATTATGTAAATTACTACTTGGTTACGTGATAAGTTGACTGTGAGTAGTAATATTAAGTACTATATCAAGAAGAATCTCGACAGAAGAAGACAGAATACAACGATAGATACAAGAATATTATTATTCAACACGTATACATCACATGGTGACCCCTTATATATGTAACCAGTGTCGAGAGGACACGTTCTTTCTATCAAAAATAGTTTCTTAATAATTTTATAACGAACAACGAGCGAAGGCTAATACATGATGAATGAATGATAACCTCGATAACATATGTGAATGACAAGGTTATTGGAGGTGAGTGCCCCGAACAACAGTTCCTACGTACACTATTTGCGACTTGCTATGTAAAGTAATATTTTGTCCAGTTCTCACTGCCACGTCTGTTTCCTATTTCTTCAATGGTATTATATATTTTAACGCCGACTGCTCAAAGAACTACAAGGTTTGTGAACAAACAATTCAGAAACGAAAGTGGGCATTTAGAACTATCAAATTGGAAAAGATATTTTTTTTCTATCACCATCTTTTATTTTTCAAAGGAATTTTCAATGATGAATTATTGTTGTTATAGTATAATTATCTCTTAACTTTTGTTTGGTGGAAAAAGAAAGAAATTTTAATCATTATACGGAAAAATATTTATTTTCAGTGAACAGATTTAATATTCAAATTGTTAGTAGTAAATATTACTATTTTTCTCTATATAATTATTTTGTTGTTTAGCATAACGTAAAGACATGCCGCAGAATTTTTATGTAGAAATCATCTTTAAACATACACTTAAAGGTGATGTATTAATGTTCGCAGATGTTATTGTACTAGAAACATCGAGGAGTAAAGGTATTGTCATGTATGATAAATCAGGAACCGTGTGTATATAAATACGTACATCCTTATTAAGCGATGTCATACATGAATTTATTTAGAAATGAAACGAGTGGAAAGACAAAGTGAAAGGAATGATGAATCCCTCATTTATAAAATTCTATTTATATTGTTCTTCGTTCGAAGAGAAAAAAGTAACGTTCAAATAGTCAGTACACTAAACATAGTATTATCCATAGCAAAATTATTATACCGGATATTTTGGTGATCTGATGTATCCAGTACAACCTGAAATAACAGAAAATATATGTATTTATAGAAGTTCCTATTTTTTTATACGAAGATACTTTTATACGCACCTTGATAATCGTTGTCGGGCTGTTGACTTAAATTCTTGTTTTAGAATAAATTTCTTAATTCCCATCAGGTAAATTGCAACATACTTCTCCCAATTCATATCCCGTAAATCTAGATTCACCATATCGCTGTCGTTCAACATTTTCACCTTCCTGGCCAAGTCGGAACAGTTATCCTGTTGAAAAGTCCATTCGCGAGAGACGAAATGTTCTATGAATGTGAACAGCTTATTGAAATTTCTGAGAAGTTTCATCATTCTGAAATATCAGTTTTAATTATTATTATAGATGAAATCAGAGATTATCCCCGAAAGATAGTTAGTTGTTCGTAGATTAGTAGAATACTCACACTGGTTTACTACCTCGGAGTCTTAAAAAGACATCTATGACGAACGCACGCAAAACATGAGGAATTACACTCCGAACGTTGTAAATATATCTATTAGCTACGACTGAACAACCTGGATACCATAGCGTATCGTTCAGTGGCATTTCTATGCTATATTTTACCACAGCATCTATCATCGGACCCCACCTTGTCAATTGAAACACTTACATTATTATTGATTACTAGAATTATACTTAAAGCACAGTTTATTATCATACGAGTATCTCGGAAAATATTATAAAATTGAAATAAATATTATATTGCATCATTACTTTTCTAAATTGAAGTATTGAGAGCAAAAGTGGACTTCTGTTTTCTACGTTTGTTTGCGCATTGTCAACATTACTTAAATAAACTGAATTTTTTGGAATACTGTAACAATCGAATTACATGAGTTGAAAAAGATTCGTAATAAACTTTACTTAAAAGGGTTAGCGTTACTCGTGCAGTTGTAAACTTTAACTTCGTGACCACGATGTAGCGTAACATGCCATGCAGTACATATTATCGTGTCAACTACGAAATCGACAGGCACTACATCCAATCTTGCATCTTTCCTAGCCAGTATTGCTGTTGCACATCCTTTACTGACTAGCAGAAGGATACCTGGTAACGTTAAATTGGTTTAGAAATTATTTGTGAGTTTCGGTTATCAGAAATGTAGCACTAAATAGATTGGAATGAATTCTCATAATTGCGAACAACAACAAACTTGAACTATAATAATGATGATCTGGTGGAAATCCTCTCATTTTAGATTAACAACAGATTAACTCCATTTTTCCGAAATGTGACGAGTATTGAACAATTACTATTGAAAAATATCTATGAAAGTACCTGTAAATGCAGTAGTACCCTGTATCCAACCAGGACATGGTTCTTTTAAAGAGACACCGACTACACTTGGTCGAACTATCGCAACTGGCAGACCTTCGCACTTGCTTGCTACAATCTGCTCTGCCAAATTCTTACTGAATGTGTATGTGTTTGGATAAGTTTTTAAAATCTTTTTTTCTATTTCATTGATCGACGTTTTGTCGAATTTGTCACACATATCGATCACCTCCGAAGGTTTCAAACTCGTGCTGCAAAATTAATAATAAGTGAACATATTTTTCACGTTACAATTACAAATATTATATTCGCAAACGTCGGAACAACATCTGCGTATAACTTATCCTTACGTATAAACTTTTTCCTCGATCTCATATAGATTCGCATTACTAACAGCTGTGCTGACGTGGACGAAGCTAATCGGATGCTTTAGTTCGTTCCAAAGCTCGATGACACGAGCGGTACCTTTTGTATTCACATTAACAGCCACGTGTAAGGGTTCGTTGAATCTCACAGTGGCCGCGGCGTGAAACACTATGTTTACTTTTTCTAACAAGAGATTTCTATCTTCTCGCGAAAGACCTAAATCTGGCAGACTCACGTCACCTTTCACGGGGTAAACTCGGCTTAAAACTGAGGGATTCTTTGCTTTGACGCCACCGTAAATCTGAAGACGAAAAGATCGAAGCTCAATTCCAGAAAAGAGAGTTAATCAATTTAGCTCCTGACAGGCTTAAACATTGAAGGAAACAAGTATTATATTTACGAACGGGATCATCTATGATCTTCTTAAATCGTTGTTCTATCGTTTCGTTAGTTTTTGGGCGAATTAGTATAAAAATGGCAGCGATGCGTGGACACACGCGCGTCAGTTTTTCCAGTAGACCTGCTCCCAGGAATCCGGTCGCTCCAGTCACAAGGATCCCACTACCAGCGTAGAATTCCTCGAGCGAATTCGTCTTATTCAATCCTTCATTGGTCCCATTTTCATTCGTTACTTGATTGATTGTATCCATGTTTCAGGGTCTTCACACTTTCAGTTCTAATATTTGCCATAGATTAGATTTTATAGATATTATATTTGCCATAGATTGCAGACAAACTGTATTTGGAAAAAGTAAAAGAATTATGTGACCCAACAGCCCAGAAGATATGGAATCCGTAAATATTTAAAGGAACTGTCAATCAATCTTAATCTGTATTTGAATAAATGTAATTTCATATGAAAGTGATTGTTCCCACATCCGAACAAACTTGTCCCCCTGTTAGTTTTGATACCGGAGGCTCTACTGTATTTCATATTACCTGGTGCAAATTTGATTGCCACAGAAAACTAATGAATGTAATAATGTAAGTGAGAGCGGCGGTCAATGAAATCGATCAGAATATAACATTTTTACATGTTAGATGTCATATACTGTATCTATATGTCGGGTTATGGTAAGAATTTTGGGCGCGTAACAACTCTTCACGTGGATTAGCCATTGTTTTACAAAACCGAGATTATATTTACACGTATATACAAGTCTACTACAAACCTTAACAAATAATAAGTCTAATGAATAATAAGTTTAACGAATAGTAAGTTTAATGAATAGTATGATTTACGAAGAATAAGCTTATGAACGCTATTAACAATGTTTTTGGGTTAAAACGAATCCACGGTCAACGGGATAACTCTTTACTAAGCGTAAACTAATCTTAGGCGCCAAAATACGATTGTTGAAAATGCTCGATGTGTCACTCTCCAAGGCAATCGCACGAATGCCAGCCTCGTGGAGATTTTTCTCGCTGTACGATTGCATTTGTTTTCTATACTCGCTTTTTGCATTTTTTATTTGTTTAATTGAATGCATGGCATCTTAAGAATATTGTGTCAAAATTTCAAGTCGATTGGAGCAAAATTGACGAAGTTACGAGTATTTTTATACATGTCGGATGTTACTTCGCAGACATTTTTTTCTCTATATAATACCTAATCTTACCCCCGGATCTATTTATAGTACTTAAAGACTTAAGTACAAACCTCCTTATACCTGTACTGTATATTTTTTTAGTGTAGAGTAAAAAATTTAGTGTAGGAGTAAATATTCCATTTTCATTAAGTTTTGTGTTAAATTATTACTAAAATGTCTAAAAAAATTACTAGATCTGATAGACAATCAACTGGTTCGAGATTATATCGACCTAGAAAAATTGTACCTCGGCATAAACGTAAATACGAAGGCACTTCAACAAATAGCGCGTCAGCTAAAAAAATAAAAGTGACTGTTGAAGACCAAGTTACGAAAGATCGTGAAAAATATTATAGGATAATTGATTTTTTATTAGTCTTTTCAACAATTGCTACGCTAGTGAAGAGGTAAACCGATAAAATTCGCTTATGAACGTTTTATACCAGATTTTTTAGTGTTCAAAACTTTTCCCCACAACTCACGTTTTCAAAGTCGGTGACCCCAATTACTTCAAAACTACTGCACCGATCCTTTTGAAATTCTGAAGACTATTTCTGTACATAATTTGCGAGGTAACGCTGTAGAGTTTTTTCAAATTTGTTAATTATTTTTATTTTAAAATAACCAATTAGCCGAAAATTTTCGCACAAAATCGCGTTTTTCCATTCAAAGTGTTCCAAACAAGTGAAAAGTGGAAATTTCGAAAAAACCTTCGCAGAGTTACCTGGGGAAAACTGCTGCCTAACGAATGAACTTTAACTTTTTGATTTCTGATGATCCAGCACCAAGCTCTGAGGGGCACGGCAATTATGCTTTCTTTCGAGACACGTCCGAATAATTGCTGCCATTGCCGTATTTTTTTATATTTCTCTGTGAAAATTTTATACAATATTCTTCGAATGTCATACTTTAATGTACTATTGGTTTTAAAAAAGAAATTTTAACTGTATCGTCAGAAAAAATTCACAAAACATGCCTTTTTTTGTACGAATTAACCTTCCCCCCCCTTAATATAATGTATGTCCCATTGTATCGACACCACCCAGGCAACATCACACGAGGTTAGGCCCACTCCCGAGGCCGCATGCCGCTACAACCACATTTCTCGGAAAACCCACACAACCACTTCAGACCTCCGTTAGGCAAAACGTCCATCCCTTTTTTTTTTTTTTATTTCATTTATTAAAATTAGAATCAATTCTCGCGTTGAGAATTTTCAGTAATTTTTCTGGCGTGGCGCAGTGACATGGCTGATTATTTATAATAAGTTAATGCTTATTATAGTAAGTATAATTTATAAGTAGGTACTATAATAAGTAAATACTGCTTAATTTAGATAACTAATTGAATCTAGCGTTTAGGTCTAGCGGGTAGTGCCTCTTCAGCCTGCGAATCTGGTCCGTCGTATCAAGTAGTCCAGTGATTAGGGGGTTTCGGTGTTTGTTGACTCTTTTGCTATATCTGTCGCTGTATTTTGCTATTTCCTCTTTGACTGTAGGTGCCTTGAGGTCGCGGTGAATTGTTTCGTTGATTACATACCAAGGTGCATCGATTAGGGATCTTAGCGTTTTCGATTGGAAGCGTTGTAGTATTTCAATGTTGGAGTTGCTTGCTGTTCCCCATAGTTGGAGTCCGTAGGTCCAGATGGGTTTTATTACGGTCTTGTAGAGGGTAATTTTATTCTGTATGTTTAGTTTGGAGCGTCGGCCCGTGAGCCAATAGAGTTTTTTTTAGTTTGTCCTTTAGTTGCTTTGTTTTGTCTTTAATGTGCTTTTTCCAGGTTAATCTCCTGTCCAGGGTCATGCTCAGGTATCTGACTGAGTCATTGCTAGGAATTATTGTGTTGTTGATGGTGACCTGGGGGCAGGTTTGTTTTCGGAGCGTGAAGGTTACATGTGTGGATTTTTTTTCGTTGATCTTAAAGCCCCATTTATGGAACCACTTTTCCATGGAGTCGAGACTTCGCTGGAGAGTGGATGAGGCAATTACCGGGTCTGCATGGGTAGCTAATAGCGCTGTGTCGTCAGCAAATGTTGCTATTGTTATCTCGTTTGATACAGGTAAGTCAGCAGTGTAGATGGAGTACAGTAGGGGTCCGAGGACACTAACTTGTGGTATGCCGGATTCTATTGGGAATGTTGCGGAAGTCGCGTCTAGGCATTTAACCATGAATTGTCTATTGGTTAGGTAGGATTTTAGGATGGAGTAGCAGGGGTGAGGTAGGGCCCTTTTAAGCTTGTATAGTAGCCCTTCATGCCATACTTTGTCGAATGCCTGTTGGATGTCTAGGAAAACCGCTGAGCAATATTTTTTCTTTTCAAGGGTTTGGCTGATCGTATGGGTTATGCGATGGATTTGCTCTACTGTTGAATGTTGTTTTCGGAAGCCGAATTGGTGATCTGGGAGTGTTTTCAAGGCCTCTAGGAGTGGAAGGAGTCGATTCGTGAGTATCTTCTCGAATAGTTTAGACAGGGTAGTTAAAAGACTGATAGGGCGGCAGGAGCTGGTTTCGTGTATCGGTTTGCCGGGTTTCGGGATGAAGGTAATTAGTGAGATTTTCCAGGCCTTAGGGTAGTGTTCAAGGCGAACGATCGCGTTAAAAATCGATGTGATGAGTGCAATCCCTTTTATGGGTAGTTCCTTGATTGCTTTATTGCCTATTAGGTCGTGCCCTGCTGCTTTCTTGGGATTTAGGCGACTGATTGTTTCTATAGTCTCTGCAGAAGTGAAGGGCTCAATCGGAGGGGACATTTGGAAGGGGGTGTGCAGGTATTCGGTAACGTCCGCGGCAGCTTTGGAGGAGTGGGGTTTGAATACTTTGGACAAGTATTTCGCAAACAGGTCGGCTTTTTCTATAAGGCTACGCGCCCATCCACCTTGCGGTCGGCGGATGTGGGGGGGATTATTTGTGGGGGACGCGTGAGTTTCCTGGAGGCCTTCCATAGTGAGTAATCGGAGTCGGCTGTGGGGGACAAACTGGCGAGATATTTATGAAAGCAGTCATTTTTGTAATTTTTGATGATTTTGGTTAGCTTTCTAGTTGCGTTGTTTAGTTTTCGTTTGTCGTTCGGTGTTCTATGGGTCTGCCATACTCTTCTTAGTCTACGTTTTTCTGCTATTTTTTTTTTTAATATGTAATGGGGAAATTCATGTTTGCTGACAGACGTCTTTGTCGGTGTGAAAAGGCGGATAGCGTTTATTATGCTCGTGTTTAAGTATTCCGTGGCTGCTTCGATTTCTTCCTTGGTTTTTAGTGAAGTTCAGGCTGAAGTTGAGTGAGTGAAGACTTCTCTAAAGAGCTGCCAGTTGGTGTGTTGGTTGTGAATGGAGCCATTAGGTGTATTCTCGATAATTGTTGAACTGACTGTTGCTATCACGGGGGAATGATCACAGGAGAGATCAGCAGAGGAGCTGATTTGAACGTGTCTTGATGAGATATTTTTAGTTACAAAGAAGTCAAGAAGGTCGGGTATTTTGTTAGTGTATGTGGGCCAGTATGTGGGTTCGTATGTGGTAAGGTAGTTGAGGTTGTTGGTTATTATGCTGTTTAAGAGGTTTTTGCCTCTTACTGTGACCAGTCTGCTGCCCCATTGGGTGTGTTTGGCGTTATAGTCTCTTCCAGCTATGAATCTATTGCCCAGGCTGTCCAGGAAGTTATCAAAGTTTTCTTTGGCGATGGCGTGTCTGGGAGGGCAGTATACTGCTGAAGTGGTGATTGTACCATGACAGTCTTCTATTGCTACGTTTGTTGCTTGGAGGTAGTCTTTCTGGAATGATGGAAGTTCATAGTGCTTAATGCTTGATTTGATTATGATTCCGGTGCCGCCGTGGGCCTTTCCGCTGGGGTGTTGGGTATGGTAGAATTTGTAACCATTTATTTTCAGGTAGTTTTTGTCGGTGAAGTGGGTTTCCGATACGAGCATTACGTCGATTTGCTGGTGTTTTAGGAAGAGTTCTAGTTCGAGTTTGTGTTGCGCTAGACCGTTGGCATTCCAAAGAGCTATGCGTCTTGGTTTTATTTTGCATCGGGGCGTATTAACTTATCCATGATGAGTGTTAGTAACGATAGCAGATTGTTTATTTGCTCCGATTGTTTCTCTATTAGCTTTTCAAGCCTAGAGACGTTGTCTGTGTTTGGTGAATTGGGGAAACTGTTTTGGGAAGGATCTCTTTGGCTATTCTGATTGTTTTGGATGCCTTGTACTGCTTGGGCATAGGAGGTTGAGGTAGTGGTGAGTTTAGTAGGACTGGGTATTTGGTTGGTTGAGGGGATTCGGGTCGTCGTGAATTTCGGCGGGCTGGGTATTTGGTTGGTTACCTCTTTTGCTCTGGGTTTAGGCTTAACTTCACTAAAAACCAAGGAAGAAATCGAAGCAGCCACGGAATACTTAAACACGAGCATAATAAACGCTATCCGCCTTTTCACACCGACAAAGACGTCTGTCAGCAAACATGAATTTCCCCATTACATATTAAAAAAAAAAATAGCAGAAAAACGTAGACTAAGAAGAGTATGGCAGACCCATAGAACACCGAACGACAAACGAAAACTAAACAACGCAACTAGAAAGCTAACCAAAATCATCAAAAATTACAAAAATGACTGCTTTCATAAATATCTCGCCAGTTTGTCCCCCACAGCCGACTCCGATTACTCACTATGGAAGGCCTCCAGGAAACTCACGCGCCCCCCACAAATAATCCCCCCCAATCCGCCGACCGCAAGGTGGATGGGCGCGTAGCCTTATAGAAAAAGCCGACCTGTTTGCGAAATACTTGTCCAAAGTATTCAAACCCCACTCCTCCAAAGCTGCCGCGGACGTTACCGAATACCTGCACACCCCCTTCCAAATGTCCCCTCCGATTGAGCCCTTCACTTCTGCAGAGACTATAGAAACAATCAGTCGCCTAAATCCCAAGAAAGCAGCAGGGCACGACCTAATAGGCAATAAAGCAATCAAGGAACTACCCATAAAAGGGATTGCACTCATCACATCGATTTTTAACGCGATCGTTCGCCTTGAACACTACCCTAAGGCCTGGAAAATCTCACTAATTACCCTCATCCCGAAACCCGGCAAACCGATACACGAAGCCAGCTCCTTACCGCCCAATCAGTCTTTTACCTACCCTGTCAAAACTATTTGAGAAGATGCTCACGAATCGTCTCCTTCCACTCCTAGAGGCCTTGAAAACACTCCCAGATCACCAATTCGGCTTCCGAAAACAACATTCAACAGTAGAGCAAATCCATCGCATAACCCATACGATCAGCCAAACCCTTGAAAAGAAAAAATATTGCTCAGCGGTTTTCCTAGACATCCAACAGGCATTCGACAAAGTATGGCATGAAGGGCTACTATACAAGCTTAAAAGGACCCTACCTCGCCCCTACTACTCAATCCTAAAATCCTACCTAACCAATAGACAATTCATGGTTAAATGCCTAGACGCGACTTCCGCAACATTCCCAATAGAATCCGGCATACCCCAAGTTAGTGTCCTCGGACCCCTACTGTACTCCATCTACACTGCTGACTTACCTATATCAAACGAGATAACAATAGCAACATTTGCTGACGACACAGCGCTATTAGCTACCCATGCAGACCCGGTAATTGCCTCATCCACTCTCCAGCGAAGTCTCGACTCCATGGAAAAGTGGTTCCATAAATGGGGCTTTAAGATCAACGAAAAAAAATCCACACATGTAACATTCACGCTCCGAAAACAAACCTGCCCCCAGGTCACCATCAACAACACAATAATTCCTAGCAATGACTCAGTCAGATACCTGGGCATGACCCTGGACAGGAGATTAACCTGGAAAAAACACATTAAAGACAAAACGAAGCAACTAAAGGACAAAGTAAAAAAACTGTATTGGCTCACGGGCCGACGATCCAAACTAAACATACAAAATAAAATTACCCTCTACAAGACCGTAATAAAACCTGTCTGGACCTACGGAATCCAACTATGGGGAACAGCAAGCAACTCCAACATTGAAATACTACAACGCTTCCAATCGAAAACGCTAAGATCCCTAATCGATGCCCCAACGAAACAATTCACCGCGACCTCAAGATACCTACAGTCAAAGAGGAAATAGCAAAATACAGCGACAGATACAGCAACAGAGTCAACAAACACCGAAACCCCCTAATCACTGTTCTACTTGATACGACGGACCAGAATCGCAGGCTGAAGAGGCACTACCCGCTAGACCTAAACGCTAGATTCAATTAGTTATCTAAATTAAGCAATAGTTACTTATTTATAGTACCTACTTATAAATTATACTTAACTATAATAAGCATTAACTTATTATAAATAATCAGCCATGTCACTGCGCCACGCCAGAAAAATTACTGAAAATTCTCAACGCGAGAATTGATTCTAATTTTAATAAATGAAATAAATAAATAAAAAAAACGTTCGGCGACCAATTGTCACCTCGAGCCCAATCTCGCTATCACAAATCTCGAACAATTACAGCTATGATAAAATCTAGGCTAGAGTACTACAGGATGTTCCCAAAATTTCCAAGGTAAGTCTTCGGCTTTCCTTTCATCTCCGACATATATTTTTATTATAATTTTCATGCATCCTGTAAATTTATTATGTACGTATGTATGTATATATTGTTATGTGTTATATCTGTCATTCAGTTCTGTCCGAGCAGCCGAGCTGAACGGACGTGTAAAAAAGTGCCTCAGGACGTGTAAAAAAGTGCGGCAAGTGGGGAAAAGAAAGTTAAGGACGGTTACGCCTAGAACCAAACGGTGGAGGATCGTGTCTTCTATTAAGGGGACTAGCATACCCACCATGGAGAGTATTTCTCCAATAAAAATAATAAATAGAAAAGAACAATACTACACTCACAAAACAGCAGATACAACAAGAACAAGCCTACAAACAAACCAAGGACAAGACTGCTCAGCCACAATGGAAGTTGACACGGAAACCACCAAAGAAACAACTCATCAGGACGAAAGCTAGAAGGTAGCTAGCTATAACAAAAAAAGAAAAATTCTAGGAAATTCAGACACGGAAAAGCAGCGATGGCTGCAAGAATTGCCGCTAAGAAACTCCTTCAGCTCGCTAACAGAAGAAACAGATCACGACCCAACAAGCAAGGACGCAACTCAATCAAAACATAGTACAAAACCACCACCAATATTTGTTGAGGCGCAAATAATAGACCCGCTTATAGATCAACTAAACAGAACAGTTGGAAAGGATAACTACTCAATAAAACAAACAAAAATAGAACAAGTAAAAATCCAAACAAACACACCAGAATATTATCGGAAAGTTATAAAAGAATTAAGGGAAAAAAATGCCATATACCACACGTACCAGCTCAAAACGGAAAGGAGCTACAAAGTAGTTATAAGAGGACTGCATCCAAAAACCAACACAAAAAAACTAAGTGAAGAACTAGCAAATATTGGCCACCAAGCAAGATCCATAAACAATATTACAAGGTACGACACGAAACAACCACTACCGCTATTCTTAATAGAGCTAGAGCCCAAAAATAACAATAAAGAAATCTATGAAATAAAAAAAATTTTAAACACAATAATCACAGTTGAGCCACCCAGACACAAAAAAGGATATACCACAATGCATGAGGTGTCAACAATATAGACACACAAAAACTACTGCAACAGAAATCCGGCGTGTGTCAAATGCGCAGGAAATCACCTAACAGTGAATTGCCCACACACGGGGAAAATAAATGACGTAAAATGTCATAATTGCGGTGGAAATCACCCAGCCAGCTACAAAGGCTGCGTAGTCAGAAAGCAACTACAAAGCAAACTATTCCCGCCTATACGAAACAGGACACACAACAATTTCCACACGCAACAGGACAACACAGAACCTTTGTCAACACCAAATACACAGCAAGCAACGAACAACAACCACACTAACACCAACACCGTTAGAAACCGAAGCTACGCGCAAGTAGTCAACAGGTCGTCACCATTAGATAATCAAAGCCAAAACAATAACAGCGACGACTCTACAGAAATCAAAGAAATGATAAAGCAATCCATTAAAATCACGGAAATGATAGCAAAAATGATAAGTGAACAAAACGCAATCCTTAAACAGCAAACGCAGCAAATCACACTCATGCTGCAAATACTCACAAACACGCTAACCAAAAAATAAAAACGGACACGCTTAAAATAGCAGCCTGGAACTCTAACGGCCTACAACAAAGGGGCCCTAGAAGCTAAAACATTCCTATACAACAATAATATCGATATACTACTCGTTTCAGAAACACACCTCACTATAAAAAACTATTTAAAAATTCCGTACTACACCATTTATGATACCAAGCATCCCTCAGGTAAAGCACACGGAGGGACCGCAGTAATAATAAGAAACGACATTAAACACCATTTACACAGCGAAGTTCGTAAGGAATATATCCAAGCAACCACCGTTACAGTACAAACTAGCAGCAATCATTTACAGATATCAGCAGTATATGTACCACCGCGACACAAAATTACATCACAAATGTGGGAAGAGTACTTTCAACATTTAGGTGACAAGTATATTGCAGCGGGAGATTATAATTCAAAGCACACACTATGGGGATCAAGAATCACTACACCTCGAGGTAGAACCTTGGAAAAATACATTAGATACAATAACCTCAACATATTATCCACAGGAAGACCGACATACTGGCCGACAGACCCGAGCAAAATACCTGACCTACTCGACTTTGCAGTTACAAAGGGATTAAATGCAAATAAACTACATATAACACCCAGTCTTGAGCTTAGCTCAGATCATACACCCATAATTATTACATTCAGAAACAAACCAATACTTTATAACAATTCAGCGACACTATGCAATAATACCACCAAATGGCAAACATTTAAAGAAATAATTGAGAACAAAATCAATTGCAACATCCCATTGAAAACACCTGAACACATTGAACAAGCAGTAACAACACTTACAGAAACTATTCAAGAAGCAGCATGGGCAACCACTATACCTGAACCAACCAATAGACAAACAAAAATAATTCCGCCAGACATCCTCGAAACAATTAGAGAAAAAAAAAAAGCGAAAGCAAAATGGCAAAATCATAGATCAAAAGAAAATAAAAAACACCTAAACAAACTTGCAAAAGAAATTAAAAACAAAATAAAAGAACACAATAACAATGAGTTCACAAAATTCATAGAGTCACTATCTGCGCATGAGAACACCAACTACTCCCTATGGAAAGCCATAAAAAGAATAAAGAAGCCAATAAAACTAGTCCCAGCAATCAGAAAAGCAGATAATACATGGGCAAGAAGCAACGAAGAACAAGCTGAAGAATTTTCCAACCACCTAAGCAACATATTTACACCACATAACATCAATAATAGCAACCACAATGGTCATACCGATGAGGATGCGATAACCACTAGTATCTCAACTGACAAACACTACACCATACCCAATATAACAGCACAAGAAATTCGAAACATAATCGAGAAAACAAAAAATAATAAAGCACCAGGAATCGACCTAATCAATGGCAAAATCTTGAAAAACCTTCCGCCAAAAGCGATAAGACAAATCACAATAATAGTTAACGCAATACTAAGAATACAATACTTTCCTAAAATTTGGAAACTGGCACAGATCATAATGTTACCTAAACCAGGCAAAGATCCACACCAAACAACATCTTATAGACCAATATCACTACTTCCCGTGTTTTCCAAAATACTAGAAAAAATAATTTACGCCCGCTTAAAACCAGTAATAGAGAAGGAAAAATTAATACCAGATCACCAATTTGGATTCAGAAACAAACACTCCACGATAGAGCAAATGCACAGACTTACAAATGAAATAATCATAGCATTAGAAAACAAACAATACTGCACAGCCCTCTTTATGGACATCGAGAAAGCATTCGACAAAATAAACCACGAAAGCCTACTTCAATCAATCAGAAAACAATTCCCGGAACAGATATACCATCTAATTAAATCCTACTTAAGCAGCAGAACCTTCGTAGTAAAAATTAAAGACACATACTCTGAAGTTAAAGACATTAAGGCAGGGGTTCCGCAAGGAAGCGTCTTAGGACCAATTCTATACACACTATACACGGCCAACATACCAACAACCACTAATAGCAAAATACTGACATTCGCGGACGACACGGCGGTGCTGGTCAGGCACACTGACCCTGCAACAGCAGTATCATCACTACAAGAACATATCACAAAAATAGAAAAGTGGCTTCAAGATAAACAAATTAAAGCAAACCCCGATAAATGCAACCACATTACATTCACACTGAGAAAACAGATACCTCCAAACATCACGCTGAACGGTACGCACATAATACAAACAAGGCAAGTCAAATACCTAGGACTCCACTTAGATACACGTTTCACATGGAAACGGCATATTAAAACTATAATAGACAAAATACAGATAGCAAGGAGACAAATGTATTGGTTAACAGGTCGAAAATCCAAACTAAGCATAGAAATCAAACTAAAAATATAAAAAACTATAGTAAAACCAATCTGGGCGTACGGAATACCACTTTGGGGAACAGCAGCAAAGAGCCATATAAGCAAAATAGAGACAATCCAAGCTAAAATACTTAGAACAATAGTAAACGCCCCGTGGTACGTTAGAAACGAGGACATACGGAAAGACCTTGGAATACCAACGGTCAAAGAGGAAATTAGCAGACACGCAGGAAAATATAAAGAAAGAATAGAAACCCACCCGAACCGGCTGGCAGCGGAAACGATCAACACAACCATAGAAAGGAGACTAAAAAGGAAACACCCAACAGATCTCACAAAGGACATAACCTAACAAACACGATGATGGTACCCCGATGGGGGTAGCCACCCACATGTTATATTATTAAACCGCTATAATATTTTACCAAATGTCCTACTGGACAAATTGTAAAATTTAAATAAATAAATAAAAAAAAAATATCTGTCATTGTATACATACTATCTATATTGTTTTGTATATATGTGTAACATGTTTCTGCGTCATTTAGTTTTATGATTTGTTTTTTGCCTGATCTTTACAATACCAAGCCTTTTGTAGCACAAGTTGTGATTTAGAGATTTGCTATATTCAGATATAGTATACAAGTAAAGAAATTTATGATAATCAACTAACAACAATTTTGTAAAAATATTGAACATAAAGTCCTTTTAACTTTTCAATGTCTATGAAACGATGTTTATGTTGTTATTCGAAGAGATATTTGGACGCAGCATCTAAATAACTAACAAGTATAATTAGAAGGAATGTAATAAATATAACAAGAGAAATATATTTTATCATGTGGTAGAGTATTTTGCTTAGATTTAATAAAATAATTGCGTAAATACATACTCCCTCTACTACCATTTCATCGTTTGTTTTATATGTAATTAATATTACGTATGTATACTTCAGTTTGTTTACTAAAAACAAGGGATCTTACTATTTAAAATGTAAAATGCATAAAATATCTCGCACGGTTAATGTTGTCACCGCGGATCATATTACAATTTTCATAAACGCGAGACTCGAAGCAAATCCTAATAATAAGTGATGAAAAACCAATCCTAAATACAATTTTTGCCAGAAAATAATGGGTCTCTCGTGTAAGTAGGTTACGGAGACGAATGTTCCGATTACCTCTACTGACTGGTGGTAAATTATTGCAAAATTAAAATAATGAGCCATTTTACTGTGTAGGATGTAAAATACAAAATATTTGAGTATTCAAAGACTTCATTTAAACTATTGTAGTA